>VZRF01013467.1:325-13722 GCA_013396875.1 Vireo altiloquus
CGCCCAGCCCCACACCCCCGCGCTCCCTGCCGCGGGCTGTCCCCGGGGAGCTGCTTGCAGCGAGTTTCATCATGCTGAGGAGCCTGCGCGCAGCCCAGAGCTCGCAACGCCCCGGGGACCCCCAGCGCTGAGCTCAGCCCCCTTCCCTCAGCCCCAGCCCCCTTCCCTCCCCTCTGGGCCGCGGAGCAGACCCGCCGTGCCCGTGCCCGCGTGGCATTAGCAGGCTGCTCGCGGGCTCGGCAGCGGCGGTCCCGCTCGGCCCCCGTTCCCAGACAGCTGATTGAAGGGGGCTTTTCTTCTTTTCATTGCTTCATTAATCTGGAGCAATGCACAGCCTCTAAGTTGGAGTGGGCTGGGGCCGCCTGCTAGAGGATGCAGTGTCCCGTAAGGAGAGCTGCTGGAGGGGCGGGGGTTCCACCAGAGCCTTCGGCACCTGCCGGAGCTCTGGCACCTGGTTCTGCAGCCCTGCCTGACCGCAGCTTTTGGTTTTGCATTGCAGCTTCCCTCCTTTGCCCGCCGCTCGAACATCCTCACGGGGCTGCAGGACCCGACCGTGGACACCAGGCCCAAGCTGGACCTCGGCTCCTCTGGCAAGAGCCAGCAGCACCAGTATGAACTCAACAGCAAGAAGCACCACCAGTACCAGCCCAATGGCAAGGAGAGCAGCATGAAGCACCAGTCCCACAGCAAAGGGAAGTATTACTACCAGCTGAACAGCAAGAAGCACCACCACTACCAGCCGGACCCCAAGATGTACGAGCCCCATTACCAGCCCAGCAGCAAAGAGCCGCAGGGCCAGGCCTGCTTGGACAGTAACAAGACCCCCCTGGTCGCCCACCCAGACAAATGGGCTCATGGCCCAGCCAAAAACTTGCTGGGCCCAGTCAAGAACCTCACAGCAGAGAGCAAAAATGGAGCCGAGAAGAACCTGTCCAGTGGTACCGGGCCGCCCTCCCGGGACAGGGTGACCAGCAATGGCCTTGGGGGAAAGATGAAGATCGTCAAGAACAAAAACAAGAATGGGCGCATTGTGATTGTCATGAGCAAGTACATGGAGAACGGCATGCAGGCGGTGAAGATCAAGTCTGGGGAGCCTCCCCGGAAGCGGGCTGCGGAGGAGAGGACTCCTAAGAAGGGTGGGGAGGAGAAGGTGGAGGCTTGGAGGAAGCCAGGGGAGGAGAGGGTGGTGGTCAACAATGCCCTGAGCAAAGCAGAGGGCGAGAGCCGGCAGCCCCCTGCAGAGCTGGAGGAAGGTCCCCAAAAGACTCCCTTGGCCAAGGAGCTGCCCCTTCCTCCAGCAGAGCAGCCCTTGCAGCTCACTACCAAGCCGGACCTCGTGCCCTGGTCCCTGAGTCCCGTGTGTGAGCACAGCCCTTCCTCCATGGGACTGAACCTGTCCAGCGCCGGCTCGCGGAAGCGCTGCCTGTCGGAGCCGCACGCGGAGCGGGAGCCGGGCAAGAAGCGCCTGACCTCGCGCAGCATCAGTGCCCCCACCTGCCTCAGCCCCCCGGCCCCCGAGCGGCCGGAGCCGCCCGCCCAGCCGGAGGTCATCCTGCTGGACTCGGACCTGGACGAGCCCATAGACTTGCGCTGCGTGAAGCCGCGGGCGGAGGGCGAGCTGGCCCTGGCGCAGGTGAAGCCGGAGCTGCCGCCACCACCACCGCCTGAGAAACCGGCCCCGGAGCCCCCGCAGCCCCAGGAGGCCACGGAGGAGGAGGAAGAGGAGGAGGCCGAGTCCCTGCAGGAATTCAAGCCCTTCTTTGGGAATATAATTATCACAGATGTGACCGCAAACTGCCTGACTGTGACCTTCAAGGAGTACGTGACGGTGTGAGGTGGGATGGCAGCTGCTCCCCGTGGGAGCTGCCCGCCCATCCCGGGGCCGCCGGCCCCACGGCCTCCCTCCAAGGTACTGGTGCCCCTTCCCCGGAGCCCACGAGCCCTGCCCGCGGCGGCCGAGCCCGCGTCTCCACCGAGGGGACGCCGGGACAGGGCCAGGCACGGTGGCCATCCCTGCCACGTGGGGTGACCTCGCCGCCGCTCCCGCCCCGCAGCTGGGGGCTGCTCCAGGACCTGCAGGCAATGAGACACACGAGGATGGGACCCGCCAGTTACTCAGAGTTATAGTATTATATTTTAACAGTGCTAACTTGTCAAGTGATTCTTGCTCCCGTTTGTACGTGGTGTTATTGAAATGTATTGTTTGAGCTGAAAGCTGGTCGCTCCCTGGCCACGCTAATATATTTATTTGTAGGTATTTATATAATGAAATATAAAGCCTAGATTTATGGAGTCCCTAGATCACCTTATAAACTATATCAAACGACTATTTTCTGTTCTCCTTTTTAACCATTGAGCATTTGTTAGTCTTGGTCCCTTGCCCTCCCCACGACCCACAGGACCATCCCGTATATATTTTTTGATACTGTACACATGTGGTGTTTCTATGTGCAAAAAAAATCGTTATCTAAAGCTAAACGAGCTATTATAGAAATTGCTGCTATTAGAAATGTCTAAACTATAAGCTTCCAATTATTAATTGCTTGAATGTAAATATTAAATGGAGATGTTGAAAGTGCATTTGATGTTCTGCAGCTAGTGTAGATCGGAGTGCAAAGCCCAGCTGCTGCGAGCTGCCAGCGGCGCATCCTGGTCTGAGGGCTGTGTCACAGGGGAAGAAATGTATCATGCAATCATGGCAAAGGACTATAAACCTTTACAAAAACTACTGGGATTTGGAGTGCATTTGTTACAGCATTACGGATGGCAGGTCCCTGTGCGGGCAGGCTGCAGCTGGGCCGCCCCAGAGGCAGTACCTGCAGGTTAAAAATTGGCTCCGAGATGCAGTGTATTGAATTTCAGTTTTCACCCTGAGAACCTTGTGCCCACAGTGCTGAGGGCACCTTGTGCTGTGGGTGGGCAGCGAGGCCACAGGAGCCAGTGGTGCTTCCCTGCTGCAGTGCCCAGGCAGGGCTGGCCTCCTCCAAAGGGGGCTGTGGGGGAGGCCTGCGGTGGGAACCTGAGAGAGCTGGGGAAGCACAGGCTGGGAAGGTGGCACGGTGATGGGGGATGGTTGCCATCCCAGCAGTGTCATCCCAGTGCTGGGGAGGGTCACAGTTAGATAAGAAGTTGAATGTCTCCAGAAAGGAAGATGGTCCAAATTCCACCAAGAAAGCTGCACATACCTCTGAACAAGATTAATAATTGCTGGAGTCTTCTGGAAATACAGTGCAGGGCTAATTCTTTGCAAGAGGGCTTACAGCATGGTGGCTGAGATACAGTGCTCAGTCTCTGTCCCTGCCAGTGACCTCCTGTCACCTCCCCAAAGAGAGTTGAGTGCCTGGGATCCAAACCTGGCACTGGCAAAACTGGCTCTGCTGCCAGCCTGTCTCCTCTTGGGCTTTTGGTCAAAATCAATGTTTCCTCCAGCAAACATCTTGGTTTGAAATATTGTTGATGGCATGTTGATGTGTGTGGACCAGAGCCATGAGCTTGTGAGAAGCAAATTTAATTGGTTTTGGTAAGGTGGGCCCTGCAGTGATACCTGAGCTACCTGAGACGTGGGGTGAGGGGCAGCCCTGCTGTCACACAGTGTCTCTGTGCCCAGGCACGTGGCAGTGCTGTTCCCACAGCACAAACGAGCACCATCTTGTGTTCCCCACTTCTGGGCCACCCGGGCTTCCCGGGTGTCCTTTCATGCACATAAATTCCAAACTCAGCTTGGTAATTGTTCCTTTGTAAATCCTGAGGGTTGTGTGGTGTCTGTGGGAAGGTGGGACAGCATCCAGCCAGGTGTGGGTCACAGGGGGAGCCCCTCCATGTGCCGTCCAACCCAGCTCTTGCCTACAGCAGTTATGCCGGAGCTGGAGCACTTTTCCAAAGCAGTTTGGATTAAATTGGAGGAAAAGTAACCAGTGGGTGTGTGGATGCCATTTTCCCAGCTGGAACAGCCAAAGAGGCTCGTATCCAAGTGGGACAGAGGCCTGTGGGCACCACCGCTGCACATGCATGTTTTGCTCTGGTGTAGCTCAGGTTGCTGCTCGGAGTGTTCGTGAGCTGGGAGCTGGCACTGGGGAGGTGGCTCCATCCCAGCTCTTTGGTTAAACTGGTTGGCGTGGGCAGGGTCAGTGCTGACAGCTCAGTTCTGCCCGGTTTTGGTTGATGCTCTGAAGCCAGAGGACACCTGGGCGATGTTCAGTGCCAGGGTGTTTGCCTGCCTGCGCAGGGGCCCCGGTGCCCGTGCTTTGTGCACCCGGGGCAAGTGGAAATGCTGAACTCTGATTAAAATCAGCATTTCCCTGATAGCTGTGCTGAATGTTAAGAGGGTTTTAATCAACGCTGCATGTCACCAGAGCTCTGTGGGTGATGTGCTGAGGGTGCTGTTGGGGCAGGTGCTGGTGAACCCCGTCCTGCGCCAGGGGCTGCCCAGGGATGGGACGGTGGGAAGTGTTTCCCTGCCATCCCAGGCTTCACTATCAGAACATACGATCAGAAATGATGCATTTCCCTTGATTAATTAAGCTAATGGTTATCTGAAAACAAAAATGGCATGGAAGAGGAGACGCATGCTCAGAATGCAAAATGTGATTTATGAAAGGGGAAGTGCGGCTCGACAGACAGCTACGGGAGCCAGTGCAGGAGCGGGGCCGGGCCGTGGCTCCGGGGCAGGGCGGCTGCCAGGGCACAACTTGCTCTTTAGCCAGACAAAGGTAGATGAAACCAACGGGGTTTCTCACAAATAGCAGGTTGTGTCTTTGACCGTGGGCTTGCAGGCTGCGGGCCAGAGCCTGGGCATCGCTGCCGCCGCTGCGAGCCGGCTCGGCAGCTCCCTTCCCTGGGCTGTAGGTGTGCGAGGCTCTGGGCAATTAATAACTGCTGCAGGTTTGCAGTTAGCTCAGCTCATTAGCATTTCTGAAAATGGAGGGTGTTGTGTTGCCAGTTTTTAAGGAAACACTGTCCCTCTGAGCGCTGCGTGTTCCTGAGTTCCCTCCCTGCACCCGGGGCCAAGCAGAAGCCCCTGAAGCACCGTCTGTGCCGGCAGCAGCCGTGGTTGGTTTGAGGCACCATTTCCCGGAAACCACACAGCCAGATATTTCTTACTTTAATAGTTTGATCATGTTTATCACAACTCCAGCAGCTTCCTGTGCTGTGAAAGGTATGATAAGTAGTTACTGGTTTAAAAGCTGCGCGCTTCCCTTGCTGGGCCGGTTGGCTGGGAGAGATGAGGTGTTTGGATATGAATTACTTACTTCTGCCACTCTCTCTCCCTAGTAAATGCATCAAACCTAAATGCCTGTTACTGAGCAAATTAATGTGGAGTCCACGGTGACTTCCAATGGTTATCAGAGTGATCCAGGGCGAGCTGGAGCGTCACCACGCTCCATTAGGAAGACTGGTGCGCGCTACATTTAATGTATTTCCCAGGAATGTGTTAACCTCTGCTTGGTTTGGATTTATTCCAGACAAACATTTGCTGATGTAAAAGGAGAATTTGTGTTCGTCTTTGAGCCCTCCTGAAAGGGCCTGATGGATCAGTGGCCGTGCACAGAGGAGGGGCTGCAGCTCTGTGCTGACCCTTTCAGGTTCTCCCCTCCCCATGGTGGTACCAGGGTGGTACCAGCACCGGGCTGGGATCCAGCTCCGTCACCAGCAGCTGCCGTGGCCCTGAGTGGTTTCAGGAGGTGTCAGGGCGATCCCTGTTCCACGGAAAGTGATGGAAACACCATCCCCAGGCAACGACCACAGCACAGGGGCAGTGTGAGCGCCAGGGCTGAGTGGAAGAGCTCCATCCGTGGCGTGAGGATGCTGTAATGAAGAAGGATGTTCAATAAACACAAAACATAGAGATGATGTGTTTTAACCAAAGAAAGAGCCTTGTGAGAACTGGGAGGTCCAGTCTGAGAATGGGTCCAGGTCCAGACTGGGAATGGGAAAGGAGCTTCCCCTCGAGAAGGGCAGAAGGTGGAGGTGTGTGTATGCAGTGAGAAGTGGAAGATTTGCCTGGCAGTTGGGGTGCTCAGTGCTTTTGCTAATACATGGGTGGGGGCAGCTCCTCCAGGCATCCATTGTGTGCATTTTGTGGGATTTTTCCTTTATTTTCCCATTCTTCTCTTGTTCTGCCATGCAGTGTCAGGAGGTGATGGTGTGACTTTGCTGAATGTGGTGATCTCAGCATCTGTGCCCATTGGAGAAGTCAGCAACAAGGTAAAGCATTCATGTTTTGGGAGGGAAGCTCCTGCTTGGCTTATGGTTTTCTAGGCCTGTCCCCTTGAGCACAGCCATACACATATCAGCTGCTATAAACCGTTTTACCTAAACCTGGATCCAATGGGGCTGATCCAGCAGCCACTGAGGGGATTTACTGGATTTTGGTGGGGTTGGTGTCTGTCTGTGTGGGAAAGCAGCTGTGGGAGGACAAAATCAAGGTGCAGCCCTCTCACCAAACTGGGACAGCTGGCAAGGAGACAGCAAGGGGATGGAGAAGGGACTTCCTCACTTCAGCCCCAGCCCTGAACTCCCTCATCTCCCCCATCCCACGGGGCTGCCTCTGGTTTGAGCAGTCAAAAAAGCCTGGTAGTAGGACATCCTCAGTCTCTCCACAGATAAGATCATTTGGACTCAGCCCAGATTCATGTGAGATCTGTCGGAGATGGCCACAAGGACACAACTCTGTTTACGTTTGCACCAGAAGAGGAAGGCAGCTGCACAGAGCCAGCACAGCCCAGACCATCCCCAGGTGCTTCCAGAGCGTTGTGGAGTGGCTCTTGACAGTCCCCTGTGCCTGGGAAAGCTCCTGCCTGCACCCTGAGCTGGGCAGAATCCCATCACATGCAAACTGAAACATCTCACACATTCAGGAGGTGGCTGGGCCAGCAGTATCTGACCCTGCCATGGTCTATGGCATGGCCCAGCCTCAGACAGCAGCAAGGGAGAGCTGTGCTGTGAGCACGAGGTTGGATGGAGATAAGGGCTGAGCTCCCCACACTGCACTCCCAAGTAGGACCCCCTTGGTTGCTGCAGGGAGTGACAGGAGAAGGGGACAAGGGGAGGGGACATGAGACAGGGGCCCAGGTGGTTGTGCTCAGGTGTGTGCAGCCTGCTAGGGAAAGAAAAGAGGTTGGTGGTGGATTGGAAAAGAGATCAGAAAGGGAAGAGGGACCTGGTGGTGCAGCTGCTCGCTGGAGCCATCCCTGGATCTGTGCCAGCGCCTGGAGTCTCATGGAGACTGAGGGAGTGTTACTGCACAACAGACCTTTGGGTGCAAATGGGAGAGAAATGAGGGTCTCTGTAACGATGAAAGTTTGGGCCAGGCCCTGGCAGGGCTGAGGGTGGCCAAGGTCTCCTCCTCCTGGCTTGGGAGCCGCTGGTGCCTGCCGTTGCAGGGCGAGATCCCGGGCTCACCCGAGAGCCGTTTGCCGGCACCTCCTGAGGTCGTTTCTCAGAGGAGCCATCAGTTCAGCTGACACCTTGATGTAGTTTAAAGCAAACTGCAAACATGAAGATTTATTTTTATCGAAGGAGCAGGCATATAAAACATGCTGTGCGACACAGCAGGAAGCACCCTGGATCCCGGGAGCTGGGGCTTGGGCACGCCAGGCTGTGCCGTCCCTGGGCGACCCTGCTGGCAGCAGGCCCTGGGCTTCCAGGGTGGGGAGAGAAGGAAATCTGATCGCTGACTGCCAAGCCCTCCAGGATTTCCAAACCCTCCAGGGTCCCCAAACCCTCCAAGAGCTCTGTCAAACACAGCTCCATTTCACAAGGACCAGCGCTGGCACCAGGTGTGGGGACAGGTACTGACCCAGCCGAGTCACTGAGGCTGAGCCTTGCCAGTGCTACAGGCTCTGTCCCAGGAAGCTCCTGAGAAGTGGGGCATGGCCACAGCCCCGTTTTCCAGGGGGTTTATGCACTGCCATGGCCTGAATGTGGACACAGCTTCCATAGCATAGAGGTGCTTCAGTCAAAAGGTCTTAGTTGGAGGTGAGAAGGGAGGACCAAAAAACTTTCAGAGGTGTTGCTGTTGCACTGTAGCAGCCAGGGCGAAGACCTGGATATTATTAGGAAGTGCACTACAGCAACCTGGATGGAAGCTTTAACAAACATGTATTTAATTTGGATATAAAGACTGTGCTGAGCAATGAATTCTGGTTGGGAATTTTTTTGGTTCTGGTTTGGGAATTGGGAAGCCCCTGGATGCTTTGTCTTTGTCCACAGTAGGGATGAGTCTGGGATGTACAGGACAAGGGACGGTGGTGTTTGCTAATGGCTGTGAAATGAGCCACAGAGGGAACAATCTGCCCCAGGGAAGGGCTCAGGGATTCCGGGTTTGCCCCCTTCCCTGCTGCCCAGCAGGAGAAGGTGTCGCTTCGTTTATGAAGCACAAGAATAGGAATATCAGGATGACTCAACTGCCACACGTTATCCCTTGGCTTCAGTAAGGGAGGGGCAGCTCCCGCAGCTGTGAACAGCAAATTAGGACTCAGCCTTTCTCGCCCGCCCGGTGCCGCCGGTGGCGGGGGGAAGAGAGCTCAGCCCGGGGGCAGCCGCTGGGACCGGGCTGCTCCCGGGGATGTTCCGCGGAACCGTGTCACGCCGCGTGGGTATCGCCACGCCAGCCCCGAGGCGGGACCTGTCCGCAGCCGCTGGAGAGAGCGAGGAAGCGGCGGGGGGCGGCGAGCGGGGCTGCGGCAGCGGCGAGGGCGAGTGCGGGCTAAAATGGCCACGCCGGGCTGCGGGCGTGGGCTGCGCTCATCCCCGGGCGGCACGCTGGGAAAGGGGAGGCAAACCGCACCGGGGAACGCGGGGAGCGGCAGAGGGGCGGGCAGCCCCCGGCCCCGGTGTTGGGGAGAGCGGTCCCGACCCCCTGAAAATGCCCTTTGTGATACACTGGGCATCGTGTTTCAGAAGATGAGGGTTAGGGGGGTTCCCCCTCTGAATTTCTGGGTCTCTGACCTGGCGCCGCCCCATCTCCTGCACCCCGGAGGGGGATGCCCCTTCTCACTGCCGGTGCCTCTGAGGGGAACGGGCTCCCCAAGTTCGGGAAGCTGCTCGGGAAGAAATACTTTATATTTTGGCTGAAAGAAAAAAACAATGGAGCGTCAGGTTCTTTTTAATACCAAATAAAAGGTATTGTATTGTATGGGGAGGGGAGGTTTGTTCGGTATCAAGGAGCTACCGAAGCATCTCAAAACACAAAATAAATGGTAATATTCACATATGCTTGGAAACGTTGATTTTCACACGTTGGTATTTCCACACGGCTGGAAAATGAAGGCTGAAGCGTTGTCCCCGCTGTACCCATCCATTTGCCGTGCGGTGCAAGCCAGGCTGTCATTTTAGCATCCGGAATGTGCACTGGATCCAGCCGTGACACTGTCCTTCCTCCGCCTGTGTTCTTTTGGCACATGAAGTCACCAGCAACAGATAAACCAGGGGCATCCATGGTGGGTTGTGCAGAGAAGAGGCTGCGGTGGTCGGACACCAGCAGTGCCTCCCCTCTCCCCGGCGGCTGGTGGAATGATGCCTTATCTCGAGTTTAAGGGCTCAACCTGACCCTGAGCCATTTTTAACCCGAGGTGGGAACAGCCCTCCCTGGGTGTCTCTCTCTGCTTTGAAAAATCTTTCACTGGCTCCACGGTAGCCGATTTCCTGATGTTTTTCCTTTTTGTAGCTCTGCCACCTGAAGCAGACCCACTTTCTCAGGGTTTGATGCTCTGCTGCTTGAAGATGCTTGAACTCTCCGGACTGAGAAATAACTCCTAAAGCAGAGCCCAAACAAGAAGGCATCTAATCTAATGTATTCCATTTCCATATTTTGTGCTGCAAGCAGCAATTTGTGGTTCAGCAGCAGCGGCTGAGCAGGGACGAGCATTATCGCAGGAATTCCTTCCATCTCATGCCTGAGTATGTGACAAATAAGTCTCGGTCGTGGCATTGTCTCTGCTCTCGGGCTGTCAAATTTAACTTTGCTTTCTTTCCTCCTGCCTTTGCTCCGTGCCCTGTGCCCCCCGCCCCCCCTCCCGCCGGTCCCCGTGACTGGGAATGGCTGCTGGTGCCACGTCCCAAGTGCTGGGAGATCAGGACGCAGAGTTGGGAGGTGGCACAGGGGCCGTGAACAGCACCTCCCCCGCGTCGTGGGCTACGAGCGGCCAGCGGGGGGCTGAGCACAGCCCCGCTGCAAGCTGGAGTTCCACGGGGCGAGGAACCTGCGTGGGGGTGCCTGGGACGGCGTCCTGCGAAGGGCTCAGTCACAGAAGGGGCTGCGATGAGCTGGGGGTTGTTGCAGAGAACCAGCCCGGCAGCCGCTTGGTGGGGGCTGAGGGGCTTAGCCATCCCTGGGGGGTCCCGGGACCCTCCCCCGCCGGGGCAGGCTGAGCTCCCAAAAGGCTCCCGAAGTGTCCCCGTTTCCCTGCTCCCGGAGAAGAATCGTGGCAGGAGGAGCCGAGGAGCCAAGGCTGAACCTGCCCGGGGGACGGGGACACCCCGCCAGCACCCGGTTTGCGGTCAGGGATTGCTCTGTCCCCGCACACATCCGACACTGCCCGAGGAGCTGAACAACAAACCTCCGCGGCAAGGAGCGCCGCGTACAGCCGCGCTCTCGGTGCCACCGGGAGCTGTGTCACTGGGCGGGCGGGGTACAGGGACAGGCACGGGCACAGGGACGGCATCGGCACCGGTGAGGGTTCCCCGTGAGTGCAGGGGACCGAAGGCAGAGTGGGGCGGCGGTACTGCTCGGTGTGTGGCACTGGTGAGCCCGCTTACGCGTGGAACTGCCTCCGGTAGCTGAGAAGAGACATTGAAATATTGGAGAGGAGTCGGGGAGAGACGGAGGGATGGCGGGGGGCGCGGGGAGCCCCAGAGTGAGCCGCGGGGGTGCCCGGCCTCCCGAAAGGAAGGTTAAGGACGTCTTGATCAGCCCGTAAAGCTCTCCCAGGGAAGAAATTCAGGGGCTCGGCTGAGCTTTCATCCACTAAATGCAAACACGGCAGGATCCAGCCGCTGAGTCCGCACCAGCAGGAGCTGGAGCTGGAATGCGGTGCCATTTTCACCGCGTCAGAAAAAAAAACATCCAGGTGGGAGGGCAGAACCCGGTTTGCCTGGCATGGCTGGGAGAGAATTCCTGGATCCAGCCCCAGGTTGCTGCGGCAAAAGTCAAACAGAGAGGGGGTGATCCAGCGCCTGTGGGACAGGGGCGGGCGGTGGGGGCTTATTGTGGCCCTCCAGTCTTAAGCCCCGATATTTTATGCACCTCATGGTCCGCTGTGCCCTGCTGGGTTCGTGCCTTTATCAGTGGCTTTTATAAGGTGATTCCCTTCTCTCCAGGGCGCTGCCCGCACACCACCACACACGGGCACCTCGGGGGCGGGGGAGCGGCTCCGGCGTGGGGGGCTTTCCCCTTCCCCGAGTGTCAGATGGCAGCCGCGGGGAAGCGAAGCCGAGGTGGGACCCCCACCCCGCCTGGGGCCCCGCTGTCCGTGCTGGACTGCACAGAGGGGTCAGCGGCGACAGGGAGAAGGAGATGGGGAAACAGAGATGGTGGGCGGCCCGGAGGCTAGGTAGGGAGGAAGGAGATTCTCCCGGGAGAAGCTGGAACGGAGCAGGGCAGAGACCGGGGACCCGCCCCGAGTCGGTGCAGCACCGGGGGCTTCGCAAATCCCGGCGTCGAGGGGAGCCGCAGGGAGAATCTGGGGTGCTGGAGGGGGCCACTAGGGTGGTGCTGGGGGCGTCCGCCGGCGTCCAGCGCCGGAGGCAGGATAAATCCCCCCCCCGCCCCGCCAAGCACAAGGCGAGAGGGCCATCCCGGGACACGAGCGGCTGCGTCCCGCCGCGGGAGGAAACGTCCCGCGGTCCCGGCAGGGGCAGGAGGAAAACGAAACGGGCCTGAGGAAGCGGGGGAGAGCGGCAGCCCGGCGCGTCTGGGGCGGGGTGTGGCCCGACCAGGCAGGGGATGCCCGGACCGGTTCGGCCCAGCCCGGGCGGGGCTTCCATCCGCATTGCCGCAGTGACGGGCGGCGGAGCGCGGCCGGGCCGGCGGGCTCGGCGCGGCGCTGCATTGCAGCACTGCAGGAGCCCCCTCCTTCCCCGCTCCCTTCTCCGCCCTCCGCCGCCGCTCGGCTCCGGAGGCCCAGCCCGGGGCACGCACCGGCCCCGCCGCGCTCCGCTCCCACTCGCACGGAGCATCGGTCGCCGCCTCGCCGGGGTCTCCCGCGTAGTGCCACATCCCACCGCCTCCCCCGACCCGGGAGTGCAGCCGTGGGACAGGGACGTGCACCCACCGGAGGGGTTCCCTGGTTGGTGTCAACCCGGCGCTCACCGGCCCCGCGCGGGTGGACGGACCGGCGGNTCCCGCAGTTCGTCCCGGCCACCTCCCGGCATTCCCCTGCCACCTCACCCGGCCGTCTGGCCATGTAGTCAGCCCCGACGGGGCGCCCGGCCTCGCGTGGGCCAACCACTGTCCCCACGGGTTTCCCGCGAGGGCATTTGGGTTGGTCCCGCGAGGAGCCGAGACCGCCACCGAGACCGGGCAAGGCTGAAGGGTGCTGTGCCGGGCGGCACGGCCCCGCGACGGACCGTCCCCGATGGGACTGTCCCCTCGGTCCTCAGGGCACTTGCGCTGCCCATGGGGTGGGCGGAAGGAGGTGACCAGCCGCGCGTCCCCGGTCCATCGGGAAGGGGAGCCGGGGACGGCGATCCGGCATCCTCCGCCTGGGGACAGCTGCCCGGAACTCGGTGCCAGCCCCGCGTGGCAGGGTCCCGCACGGACCCGGGCAGTCACGACCCTCGGGTGCTGCGTGCGCGGGGCGCGAAGGGGAGCGAGGCGATCCCGGCGGGAAGGTGCCGGCGGTGGCCGCGCGTCCCGGGACCAGCCCCGCTGCCAGGTGCGGCGCGGCGGGGGTGGGACGGAACGGGGACACGGGTGGCGGGGGACGTCCGCCCCGGCACAACGGGGGCCCGTTCCCAAGGCTCCCGCTCTGTCTCTGCTTTGGGAAAACGCCAGCACGGTAACAAAATGGCGGGGAAAGGGTGGGATTGTCACAGCGAGCCCTGCGGCGTAGCCTGGCCACCCCTGGCCCCNGGGGACTCCGAAACCGGGGGAGCGCGGCGGAGGGGCGGCCGGTCATCCCCCGCCGCCCGACACGCCGGAGGAGAACCAGCCCACAGCCGCTCCCGCCGCGCCCGGTTTTGCTTTCGGTTTAAAATAAAATAAAAATAAAAAATATAAAAGTAATCGGGCCGTGGGCACGCGGCACCGTGCGGCCACGACTCGGTCACGCACCGGCTCCGNGCGCCCGTCCCGGCGGAGGGCAGAGGGGCGGGGGGTCCCCTGGGCTGTGCCGCCGCCCGGCCCCGCCGCCCGGCTGAGCTCTGGTGGAGAAGCAGCTGCAGAAAATGGCTGCTCG
>VZRF01013467.1:21132-33096 GCA_013396875.1 Vireo altiloquus
CCCCGCGCCCCGGCCCCGGCCCGCTGGGGGCGGCTCTGCCTCGGGCTCCGCTCCGCCGCTCCCGCCCTCCGCGCCCTGGGGGGGGGCGGTGTTAAATCCGCGCCCGGGGGGGTGCGTGTGTTAAATCCGCGTTATTTTTCATTGTTGCATCCCCCCCGCTGCCCCCCCGGCCCGTGCTCCGCTCGCTGCTCGGGGCGTTGCGGGGGGACCTTTGTTGCGGGGCGGTTTGTCGCGGTTTGTCGCGGTTTGTCGCGGTTTGTCGCGGTTTTCGCTCCACGCATATTTATTTTCCTCGCTTCCCATCCGCAGGGCCGCATGGAATATCTGGTCAAATGGAAGGGCTGGTCGCAGAAGTAAGTCGCCCGTGGGGCCGCGGGGGGCTGCAGCAGGGGCCGGGGGGATGCTGGCTGCACCCCCTGCTTCCCCTTTGTGCCGGAACGGGAACCGGGGCCCTCCCTTTATGCCCCTATTTTTAATTTTATTTGTCTTGTCCCCTCCTGGCTCCTCATTCTGTTCCCTCTCGCCGTCCCGCCTTCCCCCCAGGTACAGCACTTGGGAACCCGAGGAGAACATCCTGGATGCCCGGCTGCTCGCAGCCTTCGAGGAGAGGTACAAGGCCTTTACTAGCTGTAGCAGTTGCGCTTGTAAATATGTTGCTGTCTTGTAGCTATGCTGAATTGAAGCTTTGGTTCTTTTAACACCTCTAGGGAGCGAGAAATGGAGCTTTATGGGCCCAAAAAGCGAGGCCCCAAGCCCAAAACCTTCCTGCTAAAGGTAAGGAGGCCAGAGCCCGCATGCGAGGGCTGCGTGCCAGAGCCAGGGTCCCTCTCCGGCCCCCTTGGAGGATGCTCCCCTCAAAGGTGGCCTCTTGTAAGTTGTAATTACACAGCCGGATGGCAGGATAATAAAGTCACCGGGTGATTTATCTTCTTTGCAGGCCCAGGCAAAAGCCAAAGCCAAAACCTATGAATTCCGCAGTGACTCTTCCAGGGGGATCCGGGTGCCGTACCCTGGCAGGTCCCCCCAGGAGCTGGGCTCCACGTCCCGGGCTAGGGAAGGACTGAGGAACATAGCCCTGGCCCCCCAGGGCAGCTCCAGCACCAGCACCCCAAAGGGAGACGGCATCCGGGACCGGGTGATCCGCGTGGAAGAGAAACCTGGAGAGACCCCCAAAAAGAGAGGCCCGAAGCCCAGGAAGGAGCTTTACAAGGACCTTGCGGAGACTCTGGATGCCTCCAAGAGGAAACTGGGGGACCCGGGGGACAAGGTGGGGGACTACCTGAAGGCCAGGAAGATGGAGGAGGCGGCGGCGGGGGCGGCCAAGTTTGGCTCGGGACACAGCGTGATCCAGCTGGCCCGGCGGCAGGAGCCCGACCTGCCCGGGGCCCTGCCCGGCCCCAACCGCGCCGAGGTGGGGGCCGAGAGCTTCCCCCCGCGCCTGGCCAAGCACCGTGCGGACTTTCTGGACCCCAAGGGGCAGGGGGGGCTGGACCCCGGCGGGCCCAAGCTCCTGCACGGCGCCGTGAGCCCGGGGGCCGTGGGCAGCCTGTACCGTGACGGCGTGGGGGGCCCGGCGGGGCGGCCCTCCCTCATCGCCAGGATCCCCGTCTCCAGGATCCTGGGGGACCCCGAGGAGGAGTCCTGGAGCCCCTCCCTCAACAACCTGGAGAAGGTGGTGGTAACTGATGTGACCTCTAACTTTTTGACCGTCACCATCAAGGAGAGCAGCACGGACCAAGGATTCTTTAAGGAGAAGCGATGAGTTTGGTGGAGGTGGTGCTGGGGTTTTCTTCAGTCAGATCCAGACAAAAGCTTGGTAGAGCTTGGTGGGCCTCTCTTTTTAATTTTTTCTTTTTATTTTTATGCTCCTTTTTTTTTTTTACCTTTTAAATTTTTTTTCCTTTTTTTTTTCTTTTGTTTTTGGTCCTGGAGAGAATTTAGAAACTGTCCTAAATTCATTAACTCATTCTTTTGTTTTGTTTTTTTTTTCACGTCTCACATTTCGTTGGAAAGATTATCTCTAGAGTTATATTTTCTATTAGATGTAAATATGTTATTTAAGAAAAAATGCTTATATATATATCTATATATATATTTCAACTCTGAGTTGTTTTATTTAAATGGAGACAACAGTGACTGCTCAGTTGCTCCTAGAAAGGACAATAAAACTGAGAACTAACGAGTTCACGCATCTGCCGCAGGAGCCGGTGTACATAACGGTGTTCATAGCTAAGTATGTGCTGGGTTTTTTTAACTATTATTTTTCATATGATGCTATGGATGGTAGAGGGGGACGTGCTGCTCCCTCGGAGGGCGAAGTGCCCGGATTTCTTGATTGTGATTTAAGGTGTTGCTTGTACAATCAAGTGTGCTGTGTCCAGAACTGTTGCCCTTGACAGTTGACGTGAGCACTTGAATTCACAGTGTTGTTGGGGATGGGGTGTTTCCAGTCTAACAAAAAAAGTCATGTTGCTACAAAGCCGGGGCGGGGAAAAGCAGAAATCCATAAAAAGGCTAAAAGTGTTGGAGTATTAACTTGAATTCCCTTTTCTTGCGGAGGAGAGGAGGTTTGTGTGTGTAAGGTTCCTGAGGGGTGATACTGAAATGCACTTTAATAGAGTTGTCGTAGCAGCTGTGGGAGATGGGACTGAGCTGAGTATATCTGTTTTCATTTTGTCTGGTCTCTTGATTCTGTTCCCCCACCCACTAAAAAACAAAAAAACCCCAACAAAACCCCCCTCTGTTTACATTCCTGAAATGCCAGAGAGGTTGGGGAGGGAGCATCTCACTGCCCATATTTAGTTACTTTATTCTGCTATAGAAACTGGATTATTATTTTTTTTATTCCCAATCACAGTTCACTTCAGACTGTTGGAAGACTCCTGATAAAGTGTTTGGTAATGTCCACATCCCTGACAAATCCCAGGGTCACCTTTACGCATTCAGAGACAATAAATATTTCCCTTTCCTTAGGCTGGTTAAACAATAGCCAAGAGGCAAAATATTCCCGTGCGGAGCAGCCCCGCCAACTCCGGTGGATTTTGTGCTGGATTTGCCTTTGGGATTCCTCCCAGGGTTGGCATCTGGAGCTGAGATTCCTCCCTGGCTGGGGCAGGGAGGGTCTCGGGGCTCTGGATGAGGTGCAGCAGTTTTCCCGCTGGTTGGGGGGCTGGGGGTGCAGCCCCCACTCCACAGCTCGGCCAGAGCTGGACACGGGGAGGGACCCTCGGCCCGGGTGTGGCTTGGCTGAGGTGGAGCAGGTGGCCCTGTCCTCACGCCTTGCTCTGGGCATCAGTCGGATGGGAAGCACAAGCCTGGCAGCGCCTGAGGGCTGGGACTGAGCCAGGGCCCCTTGTCCCTGAGCTCCTGAAGGCCCCTGGCTCAGGGAGCTCACATGGGGTGAGGGAAGGGGCTGGACAAGGGCATCTCTGTGCTTCAGAGCCCATTGGCGGCTTCACCTTGCCCAGTTCCCTTCCCTGTCCTTTTGGGACCCGTGAGGTGCCTGGCAGGATGCTGGATTGGCTGTGCGAAGGGAGCCATCGTGTCTGACAGTTCCCAGTTTGGTTTTCCTTTTTTCTCTTTCTTTCCTTTATTTTTTTTTTTTTTTAAAGGCATATTTTGTAAAATTGAGATTTTTAACGTGGTTTGTACGAAGAGCTGATGTGCTGGTTCCGGTGCTGACACGGGACGTGGGTGTCATTGGAGGGTGAGGAGGGGGTTGAGCTGTTTGTGCTCCTGCTGCCGCCAAGGCCGGAGGATGCTTCCCTTTGGAAAGAGCCTGGAGCCGTTCCTGCCCCGTCGGGGCTTGGCTCCAGCCCCGTGTCCGTGTGTCCCGACACACGCCTGGAGCAAACCGTACCTGTGGGTGTATCTGTGTGTCTGTACATAGCGACGTGTACCCTGCGTGTGTGTGTGTGCGGGCGTGTGCGTGTGAATTATTTAAATCTAAGACTTGTACAAAAACGATTTGGCTAAATCTCAGTCTCAGAAGTGAAGCTTAACTACGTGTCTTCTGCCAGCCGTGAATGTCCATATGAGACCTGCTTTTTATGTCAGTTTAAATATATACTTTGTAAATAGAAACGTGTCTGGCTTCCCTTTGTGGCCCTGGGCTGCCTGAGAGCATCGTGGGCTGTGCGGTGGGTGGGTGGCCCTGCAGCCCCTTCCCTCCCGACAGCCGGGACCCGACGGGGCAGGGGGAGGCGGAGGCTCCCCGGAGGCAAATGTCGCCGGTCCGGGCGCTCCCCGGGTGTCCTGTGCTGCCCGGAGGGGGCGGTGGCGGCCGCCGTGAGCGGCTTCGGTCCGAGGAACGGCGCCGGGGCCGCTGCTACCACGACGCCCCGGTACCGGCGCTCCGCCCTTCCGACGGGGCGCGGGTCGGGGCGCGGCGGCCCCTGCCCGTCCAGCCCGGCCTTTGTGCGCAACCCCCCCCGGCCTCATAGGTGGGGGTGGGGGGCTCCATGGGCTTTTTAAACCGTGTCCTCATTAACCTCTTTTTTCTGCTCGGGCGGGTGGGGCGCGGCCCCCGCGCCGCGGGAGCTGCCAGCGCCGGGAGGAGCGGGAGGAAAGGCTGCACAATGGCGCCTTTCTCCCCCGGCCCGGCGGGGGGGCCCCGTTCACACGGGCCGCGGGGCCCCGGGGGTGNCGGCCCGGTCCCCGTCCCGGTGCCGCAGGTGCGGGCGGAGGCCGCTGAGCTCCGCGCACGGTGCAGGCGCGGCTCCCGCCGCAGCGGAGCCCGGGGCCGGGAGCGGCTGCGTCCGGCACGGACCCCCGGAGGGAAATCGCTGGGGTGTCCCCGCTCCGGTCCCCCGGCTCCAGTTCCAGCCTCGCACATCCCCATCCCGGGCGGGATCACGGTGCCCCGGAGAGGGGGCGAACCCAGGCGGTGCCGGGGGTAGGGAGGGGGCCGGGAGCGCTCCCGGAGCACGGACCACACGAGGCTGAAAAGTTTAAAAAAATATTTATTGATATGCTAAAAAAGAACAGTGGAAAAGTCATACAAAAACCCCCACCCGACGTAACCATTTCCTAGTGTTTTCCTGCAAATAAATTAAAAGCAGCCTAGAGCTGGGGGGCTACACTAGCGTTAGTGTCCAGGAACACTGGAAAGCTGCGCAAGGAACGCGAGTGAGGGGCCGGGAGGGACCCAGCGCTGCGTGGGGAGTTGGTCCTGCTCCCATAGCACTCAGGCTTTCCCAGGGCAATAACATCTCCAACTTTTGTTCTCAGAAAATAGAAGCAAACAAACAGCTGCAGTTTAAAGCAATTATAAGTGTCATACAGAACCGATTTGGCTCTCTCTTTAATTAAAATGTACAAATCAGAGCAGTGACTGGCACAAGTTACAAGAACAATTGTTTGTTTTCACCTATCTCAAATTTCTGTCAGTAAAACCTTTCTCCTGGCTCTGGAGTCCTTCACGCGCAGCTCAGAAACTCAACGCAAACCAAACCCCTAAACTATCTCCATCCCTCCGTGTACTCCTGGTTTTTTTTTGGTACAAAATATATATATAAAAATAGATTCGGTTTCTCGGGAAGATGGCTGAATCGGCCATCTCTTCCAGTCCAATGGAAAACAACAAGGATGCTTAACCAGATTACGCCTGGGGAAAATATCCATTCACTATACAAATACCGCAGGACTTTCCACATCGGAAACTCCTTAGAAAATGACAAGTGACAAACCTTTAATTGCCTGTCTGACACCCGGCTGAACATGCCAACCCATAGCAGCAAACTCAAAAAAAAAAAAGGAATAAAAAAAGGTAGGAGTTGAATCCTAATAGTACATAACCAGGGTCTGCACCAACCAGGGGTATTCCAACCCCTGTCCACCAAAGATTCCAGTAAATTACTCACAGGATGTGTCTTTGGGAGGCAAACCCCAGTGGAAACCATGCACTCAAACCCCTCAGTGCTGCTGGGAGAGCCAAGATCCCAGAACACCAAGTGAGAAGGGGGCTGGGGAAGAAATGCAGGGTGAGACGGCTAGAAAAAAATCCTGGATTATCATTTTCACCATCCTTAGACCTTTGGAATTGAACCAGCTGGTGAGCAAAAGGCACAATAGCAAGTGGTGACAGCTGCTGGAGGGGACATGCCTGGGAAGAGTGGGGTGATGGAGGGGGCTGCCCGATGCTGGGATAGAGGTCCCCTTGGCCCAAGCAGAAGGCAGGAGCCAGGCCCTGCATGGAGAAACCCCTGGGAGCTTTGACAGTGACTCAGGAGGGAGCAGCCGGCTCAGAGCTTGTGTGCAGCCAGCACTTCACCTGCTGTCACAGCTCATCTCCTGCCCCCTCTCTTTGGGCCTGGCCCCTTCTTGGAACATCTTCAGATGTGTTTCTCCCCCTTGGAGAAACCAACCCACACATCCTATTGCTGCAGGCAAGAGCATCCCTGTCAGGGCAGCTTCCCCTCTGTGGGCATCGCTCAGCAGGGCTCTGAGCACACAGCTGCGTGTCCCCCTGGGGACAGGACACCTCTCCCCATCAGTGTCCCCAAAGACCCTGCGACCACCCTGCTTTGCATAGGCACAAACCTGTCGAGGGACCGGCGTCACAGACGAGGCTGAGATAAGGACGGTCCCAAAGGCACATTGTTGAGCAGTTTGGATTTGCAAAGGCCAAGTAGCAAACATTTGGTGTGTGGGTGAGGGCGTCACCCCCGTGCTCCCAGATTCCTTGGTTCTTCTCCCAAAGCACTCGTGCCCCCAGCACAGGAGCACAGCACCAGGCCCGGGGCACTGCTTTCTGCTGACACAGGCCAATGCTTCCTTGGAGCTCGTTTGGCAAACTTACAGTAGAAGGTAAACTGCACAGACTGGGACATTTTGGCATCACCTGAGAATGACCCCACTGCCAGCCAGCAGCAGCAGCCATGACCACGGGGAGCTGCTGCATCAGGGGGGTCAGAAGTACCTGTACCCCCAGTTTGGTCCGTGCATCCACACTCCTGCGTGTGAAGATGCTGTGAGTGGCCCTGCCTGTGGCTACAGGAAACACCTGCCCTGGTGCCAGGTGAGCCACCTGGTGAACCCCTAGGCAGTGACCTGCTGGAGAGGCCCACCAGTGGAGGGACGTCTGAACCACACAGGGCAGTGGGCAGCCACCAGCTGTTCATCGCCTCTGAGAAAAGGACTCAGCATCAACAGAACTAAAATGACCTCGAATGCTACTAAACTCTGCCTGAACTGCTGCTAATTTTGGCTTGTAGGAGAAATCAGCAGTAGGGAAAACGCTGCAGTGAAAAAGCCATTATTGGGTGCGATTACAAGCCAAAAGGAGCACCCCAGCTGCTGGGACGGCCGGGGGAGGTGAACAGCTGCTCAGGTGCTCTGCTTCCCTGGGGAACAGCAGCTTGAGGTACCCACTGGCCTTAGCCCTTCTCCCTCTCCTTTCCTTTCCCTTCCCACTGCTCCAGACCTGCACAGGTGGCCTTGACCAGCTTCTGAGCATTCTGGAGAAAATCATGGGTGATCAGCATGAGTCTAACCCAGGGAGGAGCCAAGGCTGGTCTGGCCGTTCAGTGGCAAGGAGAGCTCAGCCAAACTGCTGCACTGACCTCGCAGACACCTGGCAGTCCCAGCACCAACCTACCTGCTGCTGGAAGGGTTCACACATTCTGCAAGGCTTAAAAAGTATTCCTCAGCTCGGTCCCCAGGAGTGCCTGGAACCTGCTGAGCAGGAGGTGGAGATGCTGGCAATGCCAGGATGAGGCAGAGGAGTGGCGTGGGGGCTCCCTGGGCTGCCCAGAAATTCACGTTCCTCTGGAAGTCAAGTCACTGCAGAGAAGCTGGTGGATCTTGCTGGCTCTCAAGGCAGGACTTTCCTCCAGCAGAAACGAGACACCCTCCAAAAAAAGCACCTCTGCCACCTGTTCTGTTAGTGGCATCCAGGACTTACCCTGTCTCAGACTGGGGTTATTTCCCTCCCTCATAAAAAAAAAAAGTTCCTTAAGAAAAAATGTAAACAATATTTCCCTATCAGCTGGAAACCCCAACAGAAACGTTGTGGGTTTCCCATCATTGGAAATGACCTTGCCCAGGGGGGTGGCTGGGCTGAGTACCCTGAAAAACCCCCAAATGCAGCTGCCCCCCCACAGCCTCAAGGGCTGGGAGCAGCAGCTGCCTCATTTGGATTGACTTGCAGCTCCCCATGGCTCACAGACAGATCCACAGGAAGCCCAGAAGAGAATCTCCTGGTCCTCTTCCAGGTATAAGACTGTCCCGTGGCAGCTCCACGCCTCGCCGCGGGCAGTGAGCTGCGGGCCTTGGCATCTGCTGTTTCAAAGCAAAGAGATCTGCGTGCAGTGAAGCCTGGCTCAAAACTGGCCAGCCTGACCCCTCCGGTCACACCGGTGCCCCTGCTCCCAGAGAACGCCATCGACCACCCTCACACGGGGCACAGCTCCAGAGGGG
Organism: Vireo altiloquus; assembly: GCA_013396875.1. Taxonomy (NCBI): domain Eukaryota; kingdom Metazoa; phylum Chordata; class Aves; order Passeriformes; family Vireonidae; genus Vireo; species Vireo altiloquus. Next base: position 29,551 of record VZRF01013467.1, read on the forward strand.
GACGGAGAGGAGCCGGAGGGGAAATGCAGGACCCGCTGGCGGTTTGGAGCAGGTTTCACTGTGTATTTGTCCAGCCTTTCCAGACACGAGTTCCAGCAGGTCTCATGAGGTCTCCGCATTCACTTGAAGAAAAAAACAACCTGATGGAAGAGCTGGGCAAAGGCGAGGGTGAGGCTGAAGGACCCTCTCCCTCCTCTTACTCTCCTGGGCTCAGTACTGCCGCAGGTTGAAAAACCCGACGCTGGTGGGGGACTCCTTGACCGTCACTGTGATCAGGTTAGCGGTGACATCGGTGACAAAGACATGCTCAATCAGGCTGCGGGTGGGTTTCCAGTCCTGGCTGGTCTGGATGGAGACAGACATGTTCTGACCCGCACCTGGGAGGGAAGCTGAATCCCGGTCCGAATCCGAGCTGGTGTCCTCGCCCGTGCTCACTTCGGACAGCGCGGATGCTTTGCGGCTCTCTGCGGCCGCATGTCCCTCTTGAGTGCCGGCTGAGCCACCTTTGGCCAAGTCCCTGTCACCTGCCCGCTGTGTCTGCTTCTTGCCCTTGCTGCCCTCCTCCCCCGGGAGTGTCCCAGCAGCGTTCAGCCCGGGCCCTGCTGTGCCGCCCTTGGCACCCACAGCGGCCGCGCTGCCACCAGAGCCCTTGGCCAGGGAGCCGCAGAGGTGCCGGGGTAGGCTGCTCCCGCTGGCCACGCTCGGCCCATTCTTGACACTCTGCAGGTTCAGAGCCTGGAGGTTCAGCTCCTGGCTGGAGGCAGGCTGGGTGCCAGCCCCAGACGAGCTCGATGGCATCTTGCTGCCGTTGGGCAGCATTTGGCCCCCCCCAGCAAACCCTGATTTCTGGTCCCCTCCGGCGCTGGTGCCGGAAGCCTTTGCAGTTTTGGGTGCCTGCACGTTCAGCCCCAGCTCCCCAGAGCCTTTCTGGCTCCTCATTTTCAAGTCCAGCCCTAAGCTGCCCTTACTGGCTGCCTGTGCCTTCAGCGCCAGCCTGCCCAGGGCCGAGCTCTCGGCTGCTGTCTGGCTTTGGGACATCCTGTTCATGTAGTGCACGATGGAGCTCTGCCAGCTGATGGCCTGGCTGGGGCTCGCCGAGCCGCTCTTCATCATGTTGGGCAGGTTTTCCACTGATGACCCCCCCGAGCTGAGCCCAGCCAAGGTGCCCGGTGGATCCTTCAGCACAGCCACACCTGAGCCCTGCGTGCCGTGCTGGGGCTGCAGCTTCCCCACCAGCTTGGCACTGCCCCCCACCTCCTTCCGGGACGTTTTCAGCACCTTTGTCAGGTTCACGGTCCTTCGAGCTGCTTTCTGCTCCGGGGGAAGAGGTTTCCGCCCACGCTTCTTCCTGGAAGCGTCTTTCATGTCGGGCTTGGCCACCAGGATCTGAGCTTTCTTCTGTGGCACCGGGTGCGTCTCTCTGCTGCGGGGACCTCTCTTTGCTTCCAGATCACTTTCATCTTCTTCATCAGAGGAGGAGGAAGAGGAGGATGTGGAGGAAGAGGAGCTACTCGACTTAGTTTTCGCAGGCATCTCTGGTTCCTGCAAAGCAGCAGAGACAGGGAGAGTTAGAGCAACGAGTGAGGAAGGGTTACGGGCGCTGCAATCCCTTCAGGGTGGCCTGGCTGGGGCCTCAGACACGTGCAGGTTCCTTCTCTGCCTAGCTGCTCTTAGGGATCCCTCAGCTGCTGTGATGAGCTGTGTGCTCGAGGCTGCTCCCAGCCCCGGTGCCCTCCAAGGCCAGAGCCCCTGCAGGGCTGTGGCAGCCGTGGGCTCCCACCACTGCCGGCACCCACCACTGCTGGCACCCACCACTGCTGGCACTCACCACGTGCTTCCTGGGCCTGCCCCGCGGGCGCTTGCCCCTCTTCCGATTCTGCACTTCTTTTTCGTGTTCCCTGGAGAAAACAAGGATTAAGGACAATGTTTATGGGGAAGAAAAAAACATCTGGGGGAACTGAGGCAGCCAGGTAGGGACCGGAGAGCATTCCTGTCTGCATCAGCAACATCCCTGAGGCTTCCAGCAGCCAGTGATGGACCATATGGTGTTACCCATCCTAAATCCGAGCCTTTTCCAATTCTTGGTGAGATTTGCCATTTTTCTGGCACAAGGGGATTGGGCAAAGGGAAGGACTTGCCCCGGCCCTGCTAAACCTTGCTTTGGTTATGCCCCTGCAGTGCTGAGCTTCCATGCTGAGTGTGGGAAAAGCAAACTTATTCCCTGGAAGCTCAGTGAGTCTCTTCCTTTGCTGGACTCCTTCCACCTCTCCTGCACCTCCTGGTCTGGCCACGGTGGCCCAGCTGGAGGCTGGGTGACACTGGGATGTTTTAGGTCACTGTACTCGTTTCCTAGTTCTGTTTAAATGGGGTAGCGTTAAGGTGTAACACATTCAGCTGACCAAACACCATCCTGTCTGCACTCAACACCAGATCCCATTCTTGAAAAAATGGATCCAGAAACCAGTTATAATTGAATCCTATAATAAACTTTAATGATTTTTATTATTATGAAGTCAAAACACTTGGCAGCACTGTGTCTGCCATAGCCAGCTGGCTACTCCTCTGCTCCGTGCGTGATTCCTGGGATGCAATGGCTGTGGAACGACTACTGCTCTCAGCCTGGCTCAGGTAGGAGCCATGGGCCTGGCCAAAGACAAACACCATTTTGTTCTACCATCCAGGTTGTTCAGCCTGAAGAAGGCTCTAGGGAGACTTCAGAGCACCTTCCAGTACTTAAAGAGGCTCCAAGAGAGCTTGAGAGGGACTTTGGACAAGGGCCTGGAGTGACAGGACTCAGGGAATGGCTTCCAACTGACTGAGGGCAGGGTTAGATGCAGTATTAAGAAGAAATTCTTCCCTGTGAGGGTGGGGAGGCCCTGGCACAAAGAATCTGTGGCTGCCCCATCCATGGCAATGTCCAAGGCCAGGTTGGACAGGACTTGGAGCCACGTAGTCTAGTGGAAATGATGGGGCGGATCGGGAAGAGCTTTAAGATCCTTCCCAATCCAAACCATTCTCTATGATTTTCTCCCAGATATTATTTCCCTCACTCTCCCAGAGCTTCACCTTCGGGAAGTTTGCCTTAATGCCTCACAAGCCCAGGCACCATCTTTTCCCCCAGGGGTCTGTGGCCACCCCCCAAGCACTGCCAAGGCCCCCGAGCGCTGGATGGGAGCCCCAGGTCTGTGCCAGGCACTGCCATGTTCCCCTGGTGCACCCAGAGCACAAGTGGGCCATGAACGCCTGGTGTTTGTCTGGCCAGGACAGAGCTTCTCCAGGTAGACCTGGACGGTGACTCAGGGACAAACAAAAGGGCCTGGCCACAAAGGGCCCCGCCAGCTCCAGGCTGTTGTTTCCAACAACTTCCACCACACGTGCAGCCAATTAGAAGTTAATTGACTTTACAGTTTGCTTAGAAATATTTAGAGTTTGCTCACTTCTTTTGGAAAGCCAGGAGCAGCCGGGGGTCCAGGATGTTCTCCTCAGGCTCCCAGCTGTTGTGCCTGCAACAGAGGACACGGACTGGGTGAGAGCAGGGGGCCGGCC
>VZRF01013467.1:33752-63265 GCA_013396875.1 Vireo altiloquus
CCGGCGCGGGGGGTGGGGGGAGGCATTGTCTGTGTGCGACCCCTCCTCTTCCTCCCGCGCGGGGGCGGCCGCTGCCCGGCCGGAGCGGGGACAATGGGGTGGCCCGGCCCGAGGCTTTGTTTCCCCGGGCAGCGCACGGGGGTTCCCCGGCCGGCCCCGCGGGGGATCCCCCGGTCCGACCCCGCCATGGATTCCTGCTGCCGGGGCCCCGGCTCCCAGTCCGCCGCCCGGGGTCCCTTGTGGGGACAAAGCACCCTGGGGCTGGGGCAGCCGGCGCCGGTCCCCGCCGGTCCCCGCCGGGCCGGAACAGGCGGCAGCAGCACCGCCACGTTTTAGTTCTAAAATAGTTGATTATAATAGAATAAAAGATTTCCTAGGAGGGTTGGCCGGTTGTGACCCCCGTGCGGTGCCGGCTCGCAGCTCGGTACCGCCCGGCCCACGATCCCTCCCGAGCCGCACTACCGGGGGTGCGGCGGCACCGACCGCGCCGGCACCGCACGCACCGAGGCGTGCAGGGCTGCGTGAGGAGCTGCTGCACGGCGGTTGTGCGCTGTGGGCGTGGAAGGATGAAATATGGTGCTTTACAGGCATGGAAGAAGATGAGTCAGCACCTCAGGGAGTTCTCCTCCGCGGGCCAGGAGCCTGCCGTTAACCGTGCGGGAGCCGCAGGGATATGAATTGCCGTCGCCCCGGCGCCTGGGTGCCCGCGGCGCGCAGGGACTGAGCGGGAGCCGGACGGGCCATGGGGTGTCCTGCGTGGGGCCTCGCCCGCACCCCGGGCACTGCCGTCTCCGGTAAGCGATGCCGGGTTTGGCGGTGCCGGGTTTCGTGATGCTGGGTTTAGAAAAGCATTTGGAGCTGCAGCGGGTGCGTTGGGCTGTCCCCGCTGCGGGGGGAATGTCACCACGGGGACTCTCTGTATGAGGGAATGAGAAACCGGACGCTTCGCCAGGGAGCGGGACTGACTCGGGCGCTGCGGGATGTGGACGTGCCTGGGGTGCTGGGTCTGTGCCAGGGGGTTGTCCTGGGTCGGGAGCTGTCACCTTTCATTGTTTTCTTTGACAATTACCGTGGCCGTTCGCTGACGAGAAGAGCTGTAGGAGCATTTTTTTAGCCGAAGGTGACACAGAATTGTAACACAGCGCCGCACTTTTTGTTTGAGTTCATTTACCTTCTGCGAGCTCGGCTCTTTGTGCGCGACACCTCTTCGGTTTTAGAAAAAGCCCTGTGTGACCTCCCATCCCTGCATGCCTGAGCCGTGCACAGACATCCCGGCATCACGGTGGTGGGGGTGCAGCCCCGGTGAGCCCTCCTGGCTGCAGGGATTCAGCTCTGAGAGGTGACCCCCGTTGGGAAGGAGCCCTGATTCGGGTGATGCTGGGTGAGCTCCTCTCGGTGCTGTTGTTCCTGTGCTCCCCACGAGGACGCAGGGATAGGGTCGCTGTTCTCTCCCTTGCCGGGGCCAGGAAGGGAAGGCCTTGTGAGTGGAGAGGCTCCATCCTCTGTCTGCTGAGCTGGGAGAGGCTGGGGGTCAGGAGTGGGAGCAGCCCTGGACATTCGTGTCTCTCTAGGGACCACAGCGTTTGTGGGGCTGTGCCATCAGCATTGTCCCTGCTCCCTTGTGGGGACTCTGAAGGATCTCTAATGCTGCTCAGCCCCCATGCCACATGTCCTGTTCCTGCTGAGGGTGAAAAGGATTGTGCTGCTCCCTGGGCTGGAAATCTCCTTTTTCCTCCGAGGAGTTTACTAAAATCTGGTCCTGGGCAGTCCCTGGGCTGCCGTGGGCTCCATGCTTTTTACCCCTGGCAGAGTGGGGTATCTCCAGGGCTTCTGGGATGTCCTGTTTCCCCTTGGTCAGCCAGAGGAGAGCATGGAGCTTCCCTGGGCATTGCTGTCCAGAGCTGCCGCAGGGGCTGCACCAGCTGGGGCTGCTGCCTGGGGCAGGATGAGATGCCCCCACTGCTGCCAAAGCTGTGGCTCCACCTGCGAGTGCCTTTTTGATGAATTCAGTGTTTCACATCCCCGACAGGGATTCACCTTTCTGGGGAAACTCAAGAACATGCACTGAATAGCTTGGCCCCACGTTCCCGCTGAGCAAAGTTACAGCAGGACCAATAAACTCACCAATCACCGTGAAAACCATCGTCATCTTAAAAATGAGAGTCAGACCCCTGAACTAATCTGATGGAATATGATTTTGTAGCTTTTCCCAAATATGCCAGGCATCCCAGGAATGCCGTGCATCCTGTGTTATGTCTCTAGCAGGGGCTGTCAGGCTGAAGTGGGGGTTTGGTGTCGAAGGAAGGGATGGGGAACTGAGTCCTCTTTGCCTGTTGAGGAGGAAGGAGCTGTGCTGCTCCCTGGACTGGAAATCTGTGTTCTGTACCCAGGGGTTTACTGGGAACTAGTTCTGGGCACCCCTGAGCTGCTGTGGGCTCTGTGCTTTCTGCCCATCCTGTCAGGCTGAGGGAGGGACGTGGCTGCTTCCCGGGGGCTTGCAGAGCCCTGGCCAGGTGGGGATCCAGGGTGGGGATCAAGGTCCAGGGTGGGGATAAAGGCCATGGGTGTTCCCACAGGGCCCCTGGCCTCTGTTTTGGTGCTGGACCCCCCCAGAGCAGGTGCATTGCAGGGGTTCTGTTCCCTCCAGCGCCACGGGACCCCCATGCCAGTGGTGATGTCCCTGAGAGGGTGAGGCTGGGGCCAGCCCAGGGAACGGCTGGGCCGTGGTGGCCATGTTTGTTGTGGGCAAATGGTGGCTGTTTTTCCCAAGGCATCAGCCAATCGCAGCCCAGAGATCTGCATATCATTTGGGTACTGCAGCTGGGTACGGAGCTGTGCAGCTTCCAGGACCCGGGGACCACGTCGGGTCCGGGTCCTGTGGCCGTGTGCGGGAGCCATTGGGGCACGTGCCACCCCCAGACCAGGCATTTTGGGAGGCAGCAGTGCCCCCACACACCATGTGCCATAAATAAATACGTGTCCTCGTATGTTTGTTGTTATGTTCCCATCCCGGAGTGGTTGGGACCCCTGGGCAGCGAGCAGCTTCCCAGTGCAGGAAAAAGAAAAGGAAGCAAATGGTGTGGAAATGCATGGCAAATTGGGATGCAATACACAGCGGGGCTCTCCCTGCTGCGTGACCCCCAGCCCGGGGAGGGGGGCGGTGGGGAATGAATTACGTGAGCATGGGAGGGCGGGAGGAGACGCGGGGATCAGGCAGCGACTGGGCAAGGCCAGCCTGGGCTTTGGCCTTTGTCATCGGGAAATGTTTGGTGAAAATGTCCCACGTTGCCAATGCACAAGGTGTGAGGAGCAAAGGGAAGGGCTGGGAAAGGCTCAAAGGACATGCAAAATTCGACAGTTTTGGGTTTTCCTTGTAAGAGGCTGGGCTAGAGACGGCTCCTGGGCTGGGGAGCAGGAGCCGGTTTAGGTTCTGTGTGTGTGTGGGGTTAAAACTCACACCCACAGGGGGAAGGATCCATCTCATCTGCCTGGCCTGGGTCATCGAAACATCCGTCAGTTGTCAGGGGCAGGAGGGGATCGTGAGATTTCGGTGTGTGACGAGGATCTCCAGGGCACCCCTTGGAGCATCCCTGCGTGCTGGGGAGCGCCCGGGCCCGGCGGCAGCCGGGGGTGGCTCCCAGGCTTTGTCCCTCAGGCCCGAGGAGCAGATCCCTCCCCGGGGGAGCCACCGATGGCCCCGGGGAGCGGCCGGCGCTGGGCGAGGGGCTGGTGGCTGCGGGCACCGCGGGTTTGGGGAGATGCTCCGGGCCGGGGTTTTACCGGGATCTGCTTCCCCCGCCCGTGCCGGGAGCTCGGGGGCACTGAGCGCGGATCGGGAGCCCTCGGCCGCCGGCTGCCGGTACTGCACCGGGACACCGCGGCACCGGGACACCGGGATACCGGGACACCGCGGCACCGGGATACCGGGACACCGGGACACCGCGGCACTGGGACATCGGGACACCGCGACATCGGGACACCGGGACACAGCGACATCGGGACACCGCGACACCGGGACACCGCAAGGGCCGGCGACAACGGGAGACGGATACAGGAGGATGGAGGAACAGGAGCCAAGGAGGGCCAAGGAGGGGCATCCCCCAGCTCCCGCGTGCTCGGAAGCACTGGGTTCAGAGGGTGATCCGTGCTGAAGTGCCGCTGGATCAATACCGTGTTGCATTCGGCCGCCCCGAGTGAAAACAGCCACACCTCGGTGTGTCTCATGGCAAACCCTGTGACTGAAGGACAGTGGAAACCCTCCTGCAGATATAAGTCACGGTTCAGCCTTTCTCCAGGATGGTCCTTTCCTCACCGTGGATTTTTCTGGCAGAGCTCTGTCTCACCCTAATGCTGCTGGTTGAGTCAGGAACTCAATTCCTGTTTCCATCTGAGGAAAAATCAGCTCTCAGATGAGGATATGTGGCAGGAGGTTGCTCACTAAAAACTCCATGTTCCTTGTGTGGGTCTGGGACCAGCCCTATGAGCACTGTGGCTTCTCAGTACTTAAAGGCTTATAAAAAAGAGGGAGAGTGACATTTTAAATGGACAGAGAGTGATAGGACAGGGAAGTGGTTTTAAACTTCAGAGAGGAGAGATTTAGGTTAAAATTCTCATCTGTGAGGGTGATGGGGCCCTGGGCCAGGTTCCCAGAGAAGCTGTGACTGCCCCATCCCTGAAGTGTCCAAGGCCAGGTTGGTCATGGCTTGGAGCAGCCTGGGATGGAGGAAGGTGTCCCTGCCCATGGCAGGGGGTGGAATGAGATGAGCTTTAAGGTCCCTTCCAACCTAGAGCATTCCATGGGATGGTGATCCTGCTCTGTTCCTGCTGGGCACCCTGGGCATGAGAACACTCAGAGCCTGGTACCAGTGGGTTCCGAGCTCTGCAGGCTCTGCCAGGCTCTCCAGGATACCAATCTCCCAGCAGAGCTGGCTGCCTCTGCCCACAGAATGTGTGTGGTTGTGCTGACCTGCACGGGAAGTCCCAAGGTCACCAGCAGGATAACTGGGAATGTTTCTGTGCACTCTTATCATTAACATCAATTTCAATGGCGTGCACAGCGCTGGCCACGCTCCCCTTCCAGAGCCTCCCTGCTGCTGCTGCGGCCCTGACCCCCACCCCAGCACAGTTTCAAGCCAAACATTTTCTTCCTGTTTTTCTGAGGGTGCGGCTCTTGTTTCATGTCGTTGGGTGAAGCCGATGCAGTGAGCGAGTCTCTATGGCAACAGATGTTTATCGAGCCCCTGAGATGAGGCACAGGGTTGGGGAAAGGCACCACAGCATCTGGGAGGGGTCTGGGGGTGCTGGAATGCACCCCTGGAAGGGCCAGAATGGGGGCTGCCAGACAAGGGGGTCTTGCTCCCTGTCCCCTAAGCCCCAGCCTGGCTGAGGGACCCTGGGCTGCTTCCTGCAGAGGGAGGTTTGGATTTGTACAGGGGCTTTTGCCTCAGCCCTGCTGTGGTGAGGTCCTGGGAGTCTGGCACAACTGGCCCAGGCTCTGCGAGCCCCTGACTCAGGAATAGCAGGGAGTTTGCTGTGAGCTGGGGGGCCCTGACCCTGGCACTGCCACATTCCCTGTCTCTCCAAAATACATCAGCTCCCCTCTCAGAGCTCCCAGGAGCTGACTGGGCTGCAGTTGGGGCAGGTTGCCGCAGTTCTGCCATGGAGCAGCTCAGCCAGACCCATCCTGGCTGCAGGTTTGCTGCTCAGGGGTGCACAGGTGGCAATTCCCACTTTTGTCCACAGCCACAAAGCACAGGATGGTGCTGAGGGCACCTGGGGCTCTTAGGGCAGGTCCAGGCTGAGCGTGTCCGCCCTGGGCGGGGGCTGGCGCCTTTCACAGGAGCCTCCCAGCACACCCGGAACAAAGTTTAATTAGTTTAAATACTCAACATGTATCAGCTGTCTCTGCTCCAAACCCACCTTGGAGCTGTGTTGCCTCCCCAGCTGGGGTGGTGCAAACGTGGGGTGACTGTGTCAAGGTCAGGCTGTACATCAGTGCCACCTTCCCCAGCAGTGCATCCTGGTGCCACCCCAAAGCTTGGGAGAGGCATCTCCCTTTGGGACTGTCATGCCAGAGGAGCGTGGGTGAGTAATTTAGAGAGGTTTTGGGAATTCTGTCTAATTCCCTGAGCCTGGGACTGGTTGTGAGCCATGTCCTTCCTCATCTTGCCACGTGTTCTGGTAGAGTTGCGTGGAGCTTGGGGGCGGCCAGGACAGGAGAGCAGGGCGCTGCTGGTGCTCGTTTGAGGTCTCTGCAGCCTCTAGGTATCGGCTGGAGGTGCCGTGCTGGAAGTGCCACGGATTCAGATCGGGAGTTACTTGTTCTGGTGGTTGTCTGGACAAACTTGCACTGTGAAGGCAAGTGACCAGCTCTGGTTGTGCAGCCACACACAGGCACGTGCAGAGTCACGAAAAGTGAAGAGTTCACCCTTCGTGGTTGCTCATGCCATGGTCCAGACCCGGCTGCACGCAGAGGACAGAGGGGACAGGACACGGGGCAGTGGCAGGGTCCAAGAGGGTGCCCGCCCCTTCTCTTCAGCCCAGCCCATGCCCTGAGTGGTGTCAGTGCTGACCTGGGGCAGGAAAAACACAGAGTCCTATCTGAGGTGTGAAGCCCCTGCTGTACCCCGCAGGGAGTGGTTTTGGGGGGTTCCACAGACAGACGAACCCCAGGGAGACCCGGCCCAAGCTGGGCACGTGTTTGGCTGGCTAAGAGTCCTACAGGGCGTCCTGGGGGTCACTTACCTGATGGGGGTTAGAAAACTCCTCCCCAGTATCCCAGAACGAGAGCGAGTCCCAGCATCAGCTTCTTGGCGGGTTGGAGAGGACCACCCGAGCCTGCCGTGCCGAGAGGAGGGTGAGTGCCAGCCCTGCCCCGGGGGCAGCACCCACCGCTGGGCGCGGTGACCGTCACCCCCTGCCACCCACCCTGCTCCCCCCGCCCGGCCGGGAGCAGCTCCGCCCCCGGGGACACGGGGACCTCCGCCCGGTTACCGAGCAGCGGAGGGGGCGGCGGGGGCGGCGGGNGATCCCGGTGCCCCCAACGGTGCGATCCCGGGGTGACCCCGGTGCCCCGAATGGTGCGATCCCGGTGCGGTCCCGGTGCCCCGAAAGATGCGATCCCGGGGTGATCCCGGTGCGATCCCGGGGTGATCCCGGTGCCCCGAAAGGTGCGATCCCGGTGCGATCCCAGTGCCCCCAACGGTGCGCTCCTGGCGCGCTCCCGGTGCCCCTCCCAGTGTCCCTCCCGGTGCCACTCCCGGTGCCCGTTGCCACTTCTGGTGTCTGTCGCTGTTCCGAGCGCCCACGGTCACTACCGGCGCCTGCTGCCCCTCCCGCTGCTCACCGTTGCTCCCGTTGTCCTCCGATTCGCCCCCGTTGTCCTCCGGTTCACGCAGCATGGGCTTGGTGACCTCCAGAGAGCCGTCGTGGGGCTCGGGGGTGATGCCCAGCAGCTCGCAGAGGAGGGCATAGACATTGACACTTTCGAAGGGCTCCACCACCAGCCCTTTCTTGAAGGCAGGTCCCACGGCACGGAAGATGGTTTTCATGTTCATGGCCTCGTTGTCGAAACCGTGTTCCCCTTTATTGAACTGGACCTTGTACCTCTGACAAGGAGAATGAGGACGTGAGCACCCCAACCCCTCCAGCCCCTGCACGCCCCCACCTCTCCCACTTCGTGCCCCACGTCCTGCAGCTGCAGGGTTTGATGGTCTGGTTGGTTCCCTTCAGGTTTGGAGGTTGATCTGTTAGTGTTAAACTCTGCAGAAGCTGGAGGATGTAAGCCATGTAATGCCCCCAGGCACTGCTCTCAAGCAATTACATCCTGCAAGTTCCCTCCCTAAGTGTCGGCACATCCAAATTTTGTTGTACTGGGGAGCTTCCAATGGGAAGCTGCCTGCTGGCCTTGATTCTGGGCCTTCCCTTAAGTCAGGCTAGGAGAGGATCCTGCAGTGGATATTCTGCATTCATGCAAGTCCTACTCCAAGGTTTCTGGATATTTTATCTTTTATTCTCTGCTTCTCAACAGCAGAGAAGGTCTTTACACAGAGAGCTGGAATTTCTGTCTGTTTATAGGGAGACCAATTAGCACAAAGGCCTAAAGCTGAGTGGGTGCTGAGGTGCTTTGAGAGGGAGAGGAGTGAGAGGCACAACCCAAAGGACAGTAGGATATGCCTGTGCATACACCTTACCCCATGGATCACGTAGCCTGGATCGCTGTACAGCAGAAGTGGGGTGATCCGGGAATGGTTGGCGTAGTGGAATCTCTTTGGAAACTCTTCTTTCTTGTAAACGTGCAGTTTTGAGTGGGCGTTTTTCAGGACTGAGTAGACTTGCTCTAATTTCCCTTCTTTTGGCACAAGGAGTCCATTTGGTCCGTAATCTAAGAGTTCGAAGCTGAGGTCTTTGAATGTGAAGTTGGTCACGGTCCGGAGGTGAATCTCGTTGGTTTTTATGACAGTCTCCATGCCGTGGTCAGAGGTGATGATGAGGTTGAGGTTTGATTCCAGGCCTTTCTCCCGAATGCGCTGCCTCAGGTAACCAACAGTTCTGTCCACCTGCTTGATCATGTTCTTCCTCTGGGTGGATTCAGGGCCAAACTTGTGTCCTGAGGAGTCTGGCTCCCCGAAGTAGAGTGTGATGAAGTCGAGGTTCTCCACTGTGAACCAGTCCATGACGGTGTCGATGCTCTGCCTCCAGTTGGTTTCATTGCTGTAGTTGAACAATGGGGGTTCCACCACCTTCTTGTACACTTCTTCCTTTTGGTATTTTGCTTTTGTTCCAGGGAAGTGGATAGAGCCTGTCTTCAAACCCTGTGAGTGGAGGCATTCCATAAACTCACCTGAACTCTCCCGGCAGCGTCCTTCCATCTGTCANGGGGGCACGGGCCGGTGCCCCGGGACCGCCGGGCGGTGGCGGGAGCGGCGGCGGCCGCCAGGTGTCGCTGTTCCCGCGGGAATCCCGCCCGAAAGGTGCGATCCCGGTGCGATCCCAGTGCCCCCAACGGTGCGCTCCTGGCGCGCTCCCGGTGCCCCTCCCAGTGTCCCTCCCGGTGCCACTCCCGGTGCCCGTTGCCACTTCTGGTGTCTGTCGCTGTTCCGAGCGCCCACGGTCACTACCGGCGCCTGCTGCCCCTCCCGCTGCTCACCGTTGCTCCCGTTGTCCTCCGATTCGCCCCCGTTGTCCTCCGGTTCACGCAGCATGGGCTTGGTGACCTCCAGAGAGCCGTCGTGGGGCTCGGGGGTGATGCCCAGCAGCTCGCAGAGGAGGGCATAGACATTGACACTTTCGAAGGGCTCCACCACCAGCCCTTTCTTGAAGGCAGGTCCCACGGCACGGAAGATGGTTTTCATGTTCATGGCCTCGTTGTCGAAACCGTGTTCCCCTTTATTGAACTGGACCTTGTACCTCTGACAAGGAGAATGAGGACGTGAGCACCCCAACCCCTCCAGCCCCTGCACGCCCCCACCTCTCCCACTTCGTGCCCCACGTCCTGCAGCTGCAGGGTTTGATGGTCTGGTTGGTTCCCTTCAGGTTTGGAGGTTGATCTGTTAGTGTTAAACTCTGCAGAAGCTGGAGGATGTAAGCCATGTAATGCCCCCAGGCACTGCTCTCAAGCAATTACATCCTGCAAGTTCCCTCCCTAAGTGTCGGCACATCCAAATTTTGTTGTACTGGGGAGCTTCCAATGGGAAGCTGCCTGCTGGCCTTGATTCTGGGCCTTCCCTTAAGTCAGGCTAGGAGAGGATCCTGCAGTGGATATTCTGCATTCATGCAAGTCCTACTCCAAGGTTTCTGGATATTTTATCTTTTATTCTCTGCTTCTCAACAGCAGAGAAGGTCTTTACACAGAGAGCTGGAATTTCTGTCTGTTTATAGGGAGACCAATTAGCACAAAGGCCTAAAGCTGAGTGGGTGCTGAGGTGCTTTGAGAGGGAGAGGAGTGAGAGGCACAACCCAAAGGACAGTAGGATATGCCTGTGCATACACCTTACCCCATGGATCACGTAGCCTGGATCGCTGTACAGCAGAAGTGGGGTGATCCGGGAATGGTTGGCGTAGTGGAATCTCTTTGGAAACTCTTCTTTCTTGTAAACGTGCAGTTTTGAGTGGGCGTTTTTCAGGACTGAGTAGACTTGCTCTAATTTCCCTTCTTTTGGCACAAGGAGTCCATTTGGTCCGTAATCTAAGAGTTCGAAGCTGAGGTCTTTGAATGTGAAGTTGGTCACGGTCCGGAGGTGAATCTCGTTGGTTTTTATGACAGTCTCCATGCCGTGGTCAGAGGTGATGATGAGGTTGAGGTTTGATTCCAGGCCTTTCTCCCGAATGCGCTGCCTCAGGTAACCAACAGTTCTGTCCACCTGCTTGATCATGTTCTTCCTCTGGGTGGATTCAGGGCCAAACTTGTGTCCTGAGGAGTCTGGCTCCCCGAAGTAGAGTGTGATGAAGTCGAGGTTCTCCACTGTGAACCAGTCCATGACGGTGTCGATGCTCTGCCTCCAGTTGGTTTCATTGCTGTAGTTGAACAATGGGGGTTCCACCACCTTCTTGTACACTTCTTCCTTTTGGTATTTTGCTTTTGTTCCAGGGAAGTGGATAGAGCCTGTCTTCAAACCCTGTGAGTGGAGGCATTCCATAAACTCACCTGAACTCTCCCGGCAGCGTCCTTCCATCTGTCAGTGCAGCCACCTCCTAACACGATTAGTTCATTCGGTCCCCAAAGTCTACCTCTACCTCTAATGAGGTTTTCTTGCTCATTGCCAATTAAAAGTGATTAATTGAAAGCACTGCCCTTGCACCTGGTTCTTCACTGTGTTTTAACACCAGTTAAAACTTCGGAGCCAGTGACTCATTTGCACCTCGCATGGACCCTCTGGCTCTTGACCATCAAGACATTAAGGGGTGTTTTATTGAAGGCAGAGGAGCCAATTTGGCGCGTAAATGTGGGTAAAGGTCTTGGGCCAGATTTCATTTCTGGCCTCAAAGCCACACTCAGAACCTGCTGGACTTGCTGCAGTTCCCAGGGAGGAGGGGGCTGGTCCCTACTGCTGCCACCCAACTGCCCTGGATGTGCCTCGGGGTGTACGGAGCTCCCAGGCTCAGGATGCTCCCTGAGGAACTGGCTGAGGCTTCTTTAAACAGGAACAGGATAACCTGCTTTATTAATGTCTTAATAAAGCTGAAATGCATCTATTATTTTTTGCTATTTTTAGTAGAATGATCATAATTATTCCTGCCAGTGTCTGGGGATTTCAGGTTTTTTGCTGGTCTAATTAGCCTGACGTTCATAGGGAGGCTGGGAACTCATGGCCACTAGGGATCGTGGCTTGCCTGTAGCTTTTCCTGGAGGATGGCAGCTCGGATGGATCTGTGCAGGGTCTGTGCGTGCGAGGAGGTGCTGCACTTGCCTGTCTCTGGGCAGTGATCCAGATGGGGAGGCTGCCGTTGTCCCACCAGCTGCTGATGCCTTGTGTGGTGTAGTAGGGCAGTCTCACGCCTGTTTTGGTGTCGAACCACATGTTATGGATCACCCCGTGGTTCTCTATGTATCGCCCTGTGGGAGAGATGAGAGGAGGGAGTGAGCCAGGCTGTGCTGGGAGGGTCTCACTCCCGCTCTGGGGCTGGGCTGGCTTTGGGCAGAGGTGACCTTTGGCTTCCTCTTTGCCCCTTCCTACCCTTGCCCTCTCCCAAGCGAGGTCCCGGGGCAGGGAGGGAGATGCTGGGGGAGTGCTGCTTCCCCTGTGGGTTGGTTGATGTCTGGTGGGTCTCACCTGGACCCAGCCAAGCACCGGTGCCACCTGCGGTTGCAGGCGGGTCCCTGCGGGGGCCTGATATCCTGAACAGGTTCCCGTTATCCCGGGCATGTTCCCAAGATCCTGGGCAGGTTCCCGATATCCCAGGCACATTCCCGATATCCCTGGCACGTTCCCATTATCCCAGCCACGTTCCCGTTATCCCTGGCACATCCCTGATATCCCGAGCACGTTCCCGATATCCTGGGCACATTCCCGTTATCCCGGGCACGTTCCCGATATCCCGAGCACGTTCCCGATATCCTGGGCAGGTTCCCGATATCCCGAGCACGTTCCCGTTATCCCTGGCACGTTCCCGTTATCCCGGGCAGGTTCCCATTATCCCTGGCACGTTCCCGATATCCCTGGCATGTTCCTGTTATCCCTAGCACATTCCCGTTATCCCAAGCAGGTTCCCATTATCCCAGGCACGTTCCCGTTATCCCAGGCATGTTCCTGTTATCCCTAGCACGTTCCCGTTATCCCAGGCACATTCCCATTATCCCGGCCACATTCCCGTTATCCCAAGCACGTTCCCGATATCCTGGGCATGTTCCCATTATCCCGGGCACATTCCCGTTATCCCAGGCACGTTCCCGTTATCCCTAGCACATTCCCGTTGTCCCATGTGTTTCTCATCACATGGTGTTTCGCTGTCGCTCGCTCTCTGCGAGGTCAGTGAGCAGAAGTTCCCATTAGGAGGGAGAGATGCACTTTGACTCTCACATTTTGTGCTATTTTTATTATTCTGGTCCCGAGGACTGTGCAGTCCCTTCTGCATGATATCCTCATCCTCCCTCGTATTGACGCTGCCTCCCTGCTTTTGCCCATCAGCAGATTTCATTAGCATGCTCCACTCTTTTATGCCAAGGTTATTAATTAAAATCTTAAATAAGATTGGCTCCAAAATCGATTCTTCAGGAATTCCCCTGGTGCCCTCCCTCCAGCTTGACAATCTCCTCTCAGCATCCACTCTGTCCTCTTCCCATAGCCTCTCACTTCCCCACATTACAAATTTTGTACTAATCTTCATCTTCTTCATCTTAACTAATGATTTCCCAGGTGGCACTGTATCAAATGCACTACAAGTCCAGAAAGATTAAATTTAGAGCATCTCCCTTGTTTAAAAAATAATTTATCTTATCAAAGGAGGCTATGAGGTTGCTATTTACCTTTGATAAATACAGGTTCAGTTCATGGAATCCCAGAACGGTTTGAGTTGGGAGGGACCTTAAAAACCATCCCATTGCACCTCTCTACCGTGGGCAGGGACACCTTCCACCAGACCAGGCTGACTCCAAGCCCCGTCCAGCCTGGCCTTGGGCATTTCCAGGGATGGGGCAGCCACAGCTTCTCTGGGAAATCTGTGCCTCACCACCCTCGCAGGGAAGAATTTCCAACCTTGTATCTAGTTTAAATCTGCCATTTCTGCAGCTCTTGCCTTGTCTCTGCTCCAGAGCTCCATGTGCTGCTGGCTCTGGATGGCTCCTGACCTCGTGGCTTTCAGTGACCCATGAGCCTGGACTTCACCCTTCCCCAGCCCCCCTGCGTCTGCAGTGGCCGTGGCACTCACCGGTCAGCAGCGTGAAGTGGCAGGGGCTGGTGAGGGTGATGAAGGGAGGAGTCATGTACTTGGCCTTCACCCCGGCCGCAGCCATGGCGTCGAGGTTGGGAGTGTCCACGTCCTGGTCGTAGTTCCACCGAAAGCCATCGAAGGACACCAGGAGGAGTTTGCTGCGGTTGCGTGCCTGCTGCAGGGGGATGCATCCTCCCGAGGAGAGGGCAGCAAAGAGGAGCCCCAGTGACAGGAGCATCTTGGTGCCCTTGAACTGGAATAGCCCGGGTGTCTGGAGAGCTTGCATTAATACGTGCAGGATGGGACTAAGTTCGGTCCTTATCTAATCTTGCAGTTGCTGATCAGGTGTGCAGCTTCGGCCAGCATTTGGTATCAGAAAAGGCGTCTCTTGTTTGTCTCTCTAAAGGAGATTACCTTAAAGTTCCTTGTTCCTTCTGAGTCAAACACCAAATGTGCCTCTTCCCTCAGCGGTGGTGGTGCTGTTTTGGTGTGTGGGAACAGGGAGGATTCCTGGTGTGGTGGGAGGCTGGGAGCTGCCTCTACAGCCCCCCGTCCCTCTCAGCCTACTGGGGTGTCCTTTCCCCACTCCTGGCNCATTATCCCAGCCACGTTCCCGTTATCCCTGGCACATCCCTGATATCCCGAGCACGTTCCCGATATCCTGGGCACATTCCCGTTATCCCGGGCACGTTCCCGATATCCCGAGCACGTTCCCGATATCCTGGGCAGGTTCCCGATATCCCGAGCACGTTCCCGTTATCCCTGGCACGTTCCCGTTATCCCGGGCAGGTTCCCATTATCCCTGGCACGTTCCCGATATCCCTGGCATGTTCCTGTTATCCCTAGCACATTCCCGTTATCCCAAGCAGGTTCCCATTATCCCAGGCACGTTCCCGTTATCCCAGGCATGTTCCTGTTATCCCTAGCACGTTCCCGTTATCCCAGGCACATTCCCATTATCCCGGCCACATTCCCGTTATCCCAAGCACGTTCCCGATATCCTGGGCATGTTCCCATTATCCCGGGCACATTCCCGTTATCCCAGGCACGTTCCCGTTATCCCTAGCACATTCCCGTTGTCCCATGTGTTTCTCATCACATGGTGTTTCGCTGTCGCTCGCTCTCTGCGAGGTCAGTGAGCAGAAGTTCCCATTAGGAGGGAGAGATGCACTTTGACTCTCACATTTTGTGCTATTTTTATTATTCTGGTCCCGAGGACTGTGCAGTCCCTTCTGCATGATATCCTCATCCTCCCTCGTATTGACGCTGCCTCCCTGCTTTTGCCCATCAGCAGATTTCATTAGCATGCTCCACTCTTTTATGCCAAGGTTATTAATTAAAATCTTAAATAAGATTGGCTCCAAAATCGATTCTTCAGGAATTCCCCTGGTGCCCTCCCTCCAGCTTGACAATCTCCTCTCAGCATCCACTCTGTCCTCTTCCCATAGCCTCTCACTTCCCCACATTACAAATTTTGTACTAATCTTCATCTTCTTCATCTTAACTAATGATTTCCCAGGTGGCACTGTATCAAATGCACTACAAGTCCAGAAAGATTAAATTTAGAGCATCTCCCTTGTTTAAAAAATAATTTATCTTATCAAAGGAGGCTATGAGGTTGCTATTTACCTTTGATAAATACAGGTTCAGTTCATGGAATCCCAGAACGGTTTGAGTTGGGAGGGACCTTAAAAACCATCCCATTGCACCTCTCTACCGTGGGCAGGGACACCTTCCACCAGACCAGGCTGACTCCAAGCCCCGTCCAGCCTGGCCTTGGGCATTTCCAGGGATGGGGCAGCCACAGCTTCTCTGGGAAATCTGTGCCTCACCACCCTCGCAGGGAAGAATTTCCAACCTTGTATCTAGTTTAAATCTGCCATTTCTGCAGCTCTTGCCTTGTCTCTGCTCCAGAGCTCCATGTGCTGCTGGCTCTGGATGGCTCCTGACCTCGTGGCTTTCAGTGACCCATGAGCCTGGACTTCACCCTTCCCCAGCCCCCCTGCGTCTGCAGTGGCCGTGGCACTCACCGGTCAGCAGCGTGAAGTGGCAGGGGCTGGTGAGGGTGATGAAGGGAGGAGTCATGTACTTGGCCTTCACCCCGGCCGCAGCCATGGCGTCGAGGTTGGGAGTGTCCACGTCCTGGTCGTAGTTCCACCGAAAGCCATCGAAGGACACCAGGAGGAGTTTGCTGCGGTTGCGTGCCTGCTGCAGGGGGATGCATCCTCCCGAGGAGAGGGCAGCAAAGAGGAGCCCCAGTGACAGGAGCATCTTGGTGCCCTTGAACTGGAATAGCCCGGGTGTCTGGAGAGCTTGCATTAATACGTGCAGGATGGGACTAAGTTCGGTCCTTATCTAATCTTGCAGTTGCTGATCAGGTGTGCAGCTTCGGCCAGCATTTGGTATCAGAAAAGGCGTCTCTTGTTTGTCTCTCTAAAGGAGATTACCTTAAAGTTCCTTGTTCCTTCTGAGTCAAACACCAAATGTGCCTCTTCCCTCAGCGGTGGTGGTGCTGTTTTGGTGTGTGGGAACAGGGAGGATTCCTGGTGTGGTGGGAGGCTGGGAGCTGCCTCTACAGCCCCCCGTCCCTCTCAGCCTACTGGGGTGTCCTTTCCCCACTCCTGGCTCTCAGTGCCCTGCTCTGTGCTCAGCAGTTCAGCCTCAAAAGGCAGCTCACGCCCCAGGGCTGTTGATCTGCCTTGGGATGGGGACTCAGAGGCTCAGGATTGGATTTACCCAAGGTTTTCCAGTGTGGCTTTGTTGGGCTGTTCACTGGAGAAGGAGACTCTTCCTTGGATCCTGACCAGGCATCAAGCCCCAGAGCTGCTCCTGAGGGTGAGGCCAGCTCTGAAGCCCCCATGCCCCATCAGCCCAGCTCCCACTGCCTGGGCTCTGCTGCTCACCACAGGTGACCCTCATCTGCTCGTGCACTGCTGAGCTTCGCATCCCATTGTATCAATATCTGCTGGTTTATGACTTCTTTGGGCTTTAATCGTTGCTGACGACACATTTCTCAGCAAAACTGAGTTTAAGACTTTTGCAGAGTTATGTAACAGAAGTTGCCTTGGTTCCCTGGGCTCTGAACTCACAACCTTTATGTCTCTGCTGGTCTCCCTCTGCTCAGTTTGCAGATTTATTTCTTGGTGCTTTGCTTCCTAATTGCCTGCCACCCTCTCCTCACCAAGTAGAGCCATCTCCACCTGGTTTTCCCTGCCCTGTCTGGGGTCATTCCTTGGTGTTTCTCCCCATGGCTGAGCTGGGAAGATGAGTCTCAGGCACATGGGTTTGTTCTTCCTGGGTGGAATGACAGCTCTGTGTAGTCCTGAGCGTCTCGAGTGTTCCATCAGGGTGCACTGGTGTCTCTTCCAGCATGGTTGTGTCCCTGATGTGACATGGGATAATCTTGCAAGGACACACCCACCAGGGACCTCCTGGCTGACACCTGGGAGCGCAGCCTCAGGCGTTTCCAGGCAGTGGGAATGCTGGGGTGGATCCTGCCCGGAGCCCCCAGCCCTGAGATCCCAGCCCCGAGCCAACCCTCGTGCTGCGGGAGGGCATGGAGTGCATACTGAACTAACCCCAGCACTCCAATCCCTCAGCTCAGGATGCCTCTCTGCCAGCCCAGCACTTCCCTCTCCCAGCCCAACACCGATGTTTACTTAAGAAACTGTTTTTTATCAGCATTTGCTGGCCTGGGTCCAATATTGTCCTTCAGTGAGGACAGAGGCTCCTGGAAGCACCAAGGGTTTAAAGGGCTCATGATAAAGATGTTATCACTTGCCAAGCTCAGCAAGAGTCCTAAATATTCCGCGTGTTGTTCTGAGGTGGGTCACCAAGTCCCTGTGCCACTGCTAACAGTGCGGGGAAGGTCCTGATAACATATCGTGTTCATCGGCTCTGCTGGGAGCCAAGAGATGAGCGAGGAGGAAGCACCACACTAATCTCGGAGGAATATTCGATGTCAGGAGTGTTTCAAGGCACATTTTGATATCGGTATCTGAGGAGAGTGAGGCACAAGATAAAGAACATCACCTTTGGCCAGTCTGCCTGGGGACACTGCGAGCTCCAGCTACAAGGGCTGATTTTGCACTATCAACGCCCCAGGCGCTGGTTCCGTGCACAGATGTGCCCAAGGGGCCGTGGCTGCTCTGGGCCCACCATGTCCCTGCTCAGCATCCTCTGGAGCACCGGCTCCGTGCTGACAGCACCGATCCTGCATCCTTGGAAGCACTCCTGAGAACAGGCAGTGAGCTCTGAGGGCACCACGAGCTGTCAGCCCTGTCCCTGCCGTGCTGGGGCTGACAGCCGCTGTCCGTCCTGCCCTCGTGCACCAATTAGCTCTGTGAAGACTGACGAAGGGGCTGAAAATAGAGAACATGAGCCCAGAGAAGTCTCCTGCCACTGGGACTGTCCTGCTTGGTGGCCCAGCCTGTTTCCAGCCTTTGGAAAAAGCAACGTGCTGAGCACCCTGAGGGCAAACCTGCAGCTCCCTGCGGGGTGTGGATGTGCTGGCAGTGCCGGGGCAAGCCGAGCACCAAGGGCTGGATGAGCTCATTGGTGTTTCTAAAACCTCTGTGCCAGGACCATGGGGTTAAAGCCTAATGCTGCCCCACGAGCAGAAGCAGGAGTGCTGTAGTAGTTTTGGGGATCTGGGGTGGCTGTGGGGGGAGCTGTGTGGAGCTGGGGGGGCAGGGGTGCACCTGGGCAGGTGAGTGGCGTGGTGGGTGTGCACCAAGGAGCAGGGCAGCCCTGACAGGGTGTTGGATGGAACCGGGAGCAGCCCTGGACTTGGCCCGAGCCCTGAAGCAGATGGAGGGAGGAAGGTGCTCCAACCAAGCCGCTTGGAAAGGCTGGAAAAGAGGAAGGAGGTGGGAAAAGAAGCTTTGAGTGCCGTGGGAGGCTCTTCGGGCAGGACCTGGATGCCAGTATCGGCAGGCAGAAGTTTGAGTCTTACCCCTGAGAAGCTGCTGCCGTGGTGCCTGCAGGAGCCGATGCAGGAGCCGATGCGGGAGCTGTGGGGTGTCCCGGCGGGTCTGGCTGCGGAGCTGGACTCACTCTCCAGCCTGGGGGTGACTGCAGAGACCCCCGAAATGGCCCCTTTCCCTCAGCCCCTGCAGTGGAGGGTCGGGCAGCACCCGCGGGGCCCTGGCACCCGGCGTGGAACCTGCTGTGGGCTGGAGCCGTGGGGCGTGGGGGACTCGGAGGGACCCCGAGAGAGACCCCGAGAGGGACCCCGAGAGGGACCCCGAGAGAGAACCTGAGAGAGACCCCGAGAGGGAACCCGAGAGAGACCCCGAGAGAGACCCCGAGAGAGNACCTGAGAGAGACCCCGAGAGGGAACCCGAGAGAGACCCCGAGAGGGACCCCCACCCCCCAGCGGGGCCGGGCCGGCAGGGGGCGCTGCGCAGCCGCGTAGGGGGCGGGGATGGACAGAGAGATGGACAGAGGATGGACAGGGGATGGAGCAGAGGATGGACAGGAGATGGACAGAGGATGGACAGGGGAGGGACAGGGGATGGACAGAGGATGGACAGGAGATGGACAGAGGATGGACAGGGGGTGGACGGGATGGAGCTGAGCATGGACAGGGAATGGAGCCCGTGTCCAGGGCAACAGGAGGGCCGGGAGCACCTCCCGGGATCAGAGGTGGGATTTCACCCCTCTGGGAGAAGGGAGCCCACCCCGGGAGGGATCTCGGGGGACAGCTGCTTTCCTTCCCTGCCGGGCGTGCACTGAAGCTCTGCCCCGAGCACCGCCCCGGGCTGGATCGCTCTGAGTCAGCTCTGCCTCCGTCCCTGCTCTGCCGTCCCCGAGGACTCTCCGTCCTCAGGGTGCTCCTCCCTGTGGCTCGGGGTGATCGGGCTCTGGCCGCCAGGTTTCGGCGAGTGAGGGAAGGGAGAAGCAGGGGTCAGGATTGAGGGCGACAGCCTTGGAGCACGGAGCTGGTGTTCAGCACTGGGGTCGGGCTGGCCGGAGGAGCGGGGGTCTGACGGGGCCCGGGGAGGGTCTCATCTCCGAGGCTGAGTCGCGGGCAGCGTTGTCAGAACCCCGGAGGTTGTCCCCGCTTGCTCTCTGTCTTCCCCAGCGCTGAATTTGCTCGTGGGTTGCAAATCAAGGCTCTCTCTCGAGGAAGCCCCGTGGGGGGACGCGGCTGTGCCAGCACCGCCCGGGTGGCTCCAGGCGCCCCGGGGGGACACGGGGACATCGCTCAAGGCTGGGGCCTGGGCAAGCCCTGACTCAGCAGCGGCTCTGCTTACCTGGGCTAGTGCAGCCCCTTCTCGAGAGGGTGACCTCTGCCGCTTAGAGTAACCTCCTCCCATATGGAGGTCCTTGGGCAGTGATCAGGGTGAGGAGGGAGACAGAAGGATGAGAGCAGCGAGGAAAGCTCTTATCTCTCGCTCTCTGCAACCAGGTGACGTCCCTGGATGATGATGAGGGGGTCTGCTCCCTTCCCTTCACTGCCAGCTGTGGTCCCATTCTCTGGTCACCGCTGCTCATGGTGGTTCCCAGGGCTCAGCCTGGGGCTCCTCAGCAGCCCATGGCTCCTCTTTCTGCTCCTTGGTGGGGTCTGAACCCTGTGGAGCAGAGCAGGGTCAGCCCTGTGGCTGCAGCCTGGCTCTGCTCTCCACCTAGGACCCCTCCTCTGCAGCTTGGTTAATCCCAGCATCGACTGTTCCATCTGGGCCCGCGGCTCTTCCTCAGCTTTCTTAGCTAATGGCTGTGTCTGCCTCCCATTGATCCTCAGCTGCAGAGCTCATTGATTAAGTACATTTCTAATTACACTTAATGGTATTTTACTCCTCTCTGTGCTTCCCTTGTGCCAGCTGCTCACCCTGCGCCTGCTGGGAGGAGAATTCCTCTGCCCAGAGAAACCCTGCTCCGTGCTGGCCCTGCTCTCCTCCCCCCTAGCCACCACCCTGGCTGCCCTTTCTCCTGCTCTCCCTGCCTGCCTCTTCCTCCTGGGCCGGGGCAGTGCCTCTGCCTGCTCCTTTCCCGTTCCTCCTCCCTGCTCCCTGCTCCCGGGCAGGGCTGATTTTCTCCCATGCAGAGCAGCTGCTGTTCCTGCGAGTGGCACAGCCCTGCCAGGGTGAGAGGCACTGCCCAGGGCACTGTGTGCTCCCCTCAGCAACACCTCCCCGCTCACCACATGCTCCTTGCTCCGTGCCTCACCTCCTTTCAACTCTCCCGCATGCATCATTCAAAAGCCGTAACATTATTGGGCATAAAATATTTACTTAACTGAGCTTTTTACAAATATTCCCCTCCATTATTTTCCCTCCTTTTGGGAGCAGACACTGCTTCTCCTGTGCTCTCAAATGGCTTCTCTTAAATAATACAACAAGAACGTATGAACACCCAGTAGCCTTTTTCTTTCTCCTGAAATACCCATAAATATAACGGTGTCACCAATCCATCATGGCCACACCAGGGCTGTGCTCAGGAGCACCCAGCAGCACAGGGTGGAATCACCTCACTGCTGGGCGTGGGATGGGCAGGGAAGGTGCTCCCAGAGAGAGCAGAAATACAGGAGAAGGTCTGACATGATGCAGAGTATTAATATTAATTTAGAAATGTTCCTTTCAGAAGGGATGGCTGAAGCTTGGCAGAGAGAGCGCAGGAATGAGCACTCCCAGTCTGATCCTTGCTAGGATGTTGGGGCAAGTGCTTGAAACAGAATTCCCTCCAGCAGGGAAGTGGCTGCTTCTGGGGAGGCCAGCCTGGGACACGAGGTGCCAAGAGACTCATCCTGCTGTGGGCAGCAGGATGGGCAGATCCTGAAGAACAGGATATGGAATTTTAGGAGCTCCCCGGAGCCATTCCATCTGGAGGGGCTCAGTGGGTCTCTGCTGTTCTGGGCAAAGGCTTGTGGTGTGCTTGGGCTTTTGCTTCTGTTTTCTTCCAACAAGGGGGAGCAGTTTTGAGCTGAAAGAGAGCAGGTTTGGGTCAGGTGTCGGACAAAACTTCCCCGCGAGGGTGGTGAGGCTCCTGGGAAGCAGGGATGGAGCCTGGGAGCTCTGACCTGCAGCCAGGGCCAGGCTGAGGCAGCTCAGCACACGCAGCGCTGCTGCTCTGCCGTTCCCTCTCCCCCGGGAGCAGGCTGGGAGCATCCCTGGCCCTGCCCGGGGCGGGGCTGGCCGTGCAGTCAGGTCACCCCGGCTCGGGACCTGCCTCAGTGCCACCGAGCGCCGTGTGAGCGTTCCCTGTTCCAGCCAAGCAAGCAGCCTTTCCCTGGAACGCTGGCAAATCCCTGCTCCTGCGGAGCCGTTAATTGATTTCCCTTCCCGGCCGTGCTGACACTCGCCTGCCCGCGCTCCCTGCCCGCGCTCCCGTCAGCGCCTGCGACAGCCAGATCCTGAAATTATTGATAAACACTCATTGGGGCTGGAGCCTGGGAAATTGCCAGCAACCCCAGCGGGTTTCTCTCTTGCCAGCATCATTTTTCTTGATGACAGCATGTTCCGAACTTTGGCAGGGAGGGGACAGGGCCTCCTGGTAACTTTTTTTTTTTTTTTTGGTTTATGCATTGGTAGTTTTAAAAGATCCCTGCAAAGAGCAGAGTGGAGACACTGGGGAGCAAATGCCTGTGATTATCTCTGTCCTTCACCCAGCCTCACAGAGAGCTGTGCTGGGCTGGGTTCTGCTCAGAGCTCTGCCCTCACAGGTCAGCCCTGCTCCTCCATCCCACCCAGTGCCTCTCCAGGCTCAGAAATTCTTGATTCCAACCTCATAGATCCCTGTGTTTCTTCTTCCAAGTCCTCTGCTCCTGCCGGCTGTTACCCTGTGCCGTGGCATCTGCCTGGGCAAGGGCATCAGGCTGTGGTCCGAGCTGGGAGAAAAGCTGGTGTGGGCACAGTGGCAGGAGCAGAACATCCCTGTCCAGAGCCAGGACAGTCCTCAATACCATGGGGCCTGACTCTGCTCTGCCAGAGGGCAAGAATCACCTCTCAGCCCTCCCTCAGCCCAGTCCCAACCAGCCCCGTGGAATTGTGCTGGTGTGGTGCTGGTGCTCTGTCCCAGCTCTCACAGCCCACACAGATGTGTGTGGCACCTTGGGTCTCTCGCTGTGGCTCATTCTGGAGCTTGGAGCATTTTTCTCTCTGCGAGCTCTGCTAATTAGTGGGAGGTTGTGGATCAGGAACAGAGGCAAGTGTCCTTCTGTGGTTCTGGCACCAGGAATAATTGAGCCATTTTTCACCTCTGGCCAATCTAATTCTGTCCACATCTTGATTTTTCTCTTAATAGCTTGGGGATGCTGTTGCAGCTGTTGGATTCACAGCCATGTCCAGAGCTTTTCAGTAATCGCCTGGATTTCGTACTCTCTTGCTCACCAGTTGCTGGTTTCTCCTCAGTTTGTGCTTCAGCTCCTCTCGGGAGGAGCTCATTTGAGCCAAGCTGCGTTTGCCTCTGTGCCAGCTGCCTCTGCCTCTGTGCCAGCAGCCCAGCCCCGGGGCAGTGGGGCAGTGGCTGCAGGACACGGGGCCAGCAGAGACCCAGGCATGGGCACTGCCAGCGGTGTGGGGAGGCTCCGGTGCAGCTCAGATCCTGCTCAGTGCCCCAGGAGCACATTCCAGCACAGCCCGGAGCTCCCAAAGCAGCAAACCAGCTGGAAATGGGGGAGCCCAGTGGTCTGTACAGCAGAATCAGGATGGGAGCAGCTCTGAGGAGGTGCCTGGGGCTCCGGGGTACCTCTGTCCCCCCTGTGCCAGTGCTGTGCCAGTGCCATGCCAGGTCCAGGGTGAGTACCCCTGTCCCCCTGTGCCAGCACTGTGCTGGTGCCGTGCCAGGCCCAGGGTGGGTACCCCTGTCCCCTGTGCCAGTGCCGGTGCTGTGCCAGGCCCGGGGTGTGTACCCCTGTCCCCTGTGCCAGTGCCGGTGCTGTGCCAGGCCCGGGGTGTGTACTCCTGTCCCCCCATGCCAGTGCTCTGCCAGGCCCAGGGTGTGTACTCCTGTCCCCCCATGCCAGTGCTCTGCCAGGCCCAGGGTGTGTACTCCTGTCCCCCCATGCCAGTGCTCTGCCAGGCCCAGGGTGTGTACTCCTGTCCCCCCATGCCAGTGCTCTGCCAGGCCCAGGGTGTGTACCCCTGTCCCCCTGTACCGGTGCCGTGCCAGGCCCGGGGTGGGTACCCCTGTCCCCCCATGCCAGTGCTCTGCCAGGCCCGGGGTTTGCCATGTCAGCTGCTGGCCAGGCTGGGAGAGTGAAGATGTTCACGGCAAACTGAAAGGTGTGATTTATTAGTGCTGGTCTCCAGACGCTCAGGGCCTGTCAGGCACCAAAAAATCCCATCCATCACAGTGGGGGGGGTGAGGTGCCTCTTTTTTGTGTGTGTTTTTTGGCCATTTTATTTCTCCGTGAGTGCCGGAGCTGTGAGGGGGAGCAGTGTGGAAGCCAGCCCTGGGCACGGGGGAGCTGTGGGGATGGATGATGCCTCTCTGCTTCCCATGCATTATGGAAACCTCTCCCCTCTGCTGTGCTTTTTGGGGCCCGCAGCCTGTGTGAGATCTCCAGACTCTGCACAAAAAAGGGGCTCAGCCGCCCCCCCTGCCTCCTCCCGTGCCCCCCGTTTGTCCCCATCTGTCTGTACATGTGTGTCTGCATCTGTGTGCAGATCTGATTGTTTGCTTCTTTATAACGTTTTCTTTTCCCAATGTTTATGGGCCATGGGATTGGAAGTGAAGCATCTACTTAATTGCTGTCAGGCAAGGAGACGGGTTATAAAGTTGCCAAGGGAAAAAATAGCTCACTCTGGGGTAGATGCAGGGGAGCAAGGCTGATGAGGAGGGGGCGGAAGGCTGGGGGTGGGAAGAGATGAGGAGAGAGAAAGAACAGGAAGGGACCAGCAGGCAGCGAAGGAGCTGGCTCAGGAAAGGAGCTGCTGGGGTAGCAGGAGAAAAGCCAGAGAGGTGTGCTGGACGAGAGTCAGCTCCCCTTGGGGAGTCTTCTGTGTCCCCCAGGATGGTGGCATTTGCTTTCTCGTGTCATGAGTGTGGCTCCTGGAGCACTTTACAGAGGGAAAATTGGAAGCAGGAAGCTCTCCCTGTGCTCCCCATCCTCCCCACTGCCGGAGCCTCCCGCCTGCCGCCGCTCCAGTTCCAGTTTCTTTGCTTGCAGCCCTCTTCATCTGCATCTCTTTCTTGTTTGCTTCATTATCTCTCGGTCTAACCCCGCACCATGTCATCCTCATTGCACGGCTCCTCCCTCTCCCTGGTCGCCACATTACTCCAGCAAGGACTCCCTTTCCCATCTTTTAGTCTCAGCGCCGCACATAAAAGCGCTCTGATGGCCATGGCGTGATAGCAAAGACAGAACTTAATTTCACAGCATTTCCATATAATACTCCATAAAACTGAACAAATTTGCTGGAGTCCAAATCCATCTCATTATGCAGAGTCATTGGAAGGGAGGTTTTGCGTTCGAGGCCTCAGCGCTCAGTGAGGGGATGGTACAGAAGAAGGGAAAAATAATTAATTAGGTGCTGCTCTGGATCAAAGATCCCGCATCGCAAGGTGCATTAAATAAACGCCTGGCTCATGAATAAAAGCTGCGCTGAGCCCCACACTGAAAATCTTCAGTGAAGCTGAAGGTGTGTAGAGAGATCTTTGGCCTGAAGCTGTGCCCCAGGAAGAAAAGATGGAGCAGGGTAGGGAAGGGAAGATGGATCTGGGCATGGGGAGATGGATCACGGAGTGCTCACCCAGGCAGGGGAACGGGAAGCCTTGAGGAAGCGTGAAGTGTGGCTTTATTCCTTGGCATTCCCCCAGTGTCCTGGTGTGGGAAGGAGTGCTGGTCAGGCTGCCCTGCCCCGATCAATGGCAGTGCTGCTTCCCACGGCAGGACAGTGCAGGGCAGGTGGATTAAAATTGCAGCAGCCAAGGGAGAGCAGAGAGCTCGCTTCACTTCACACTGTTAATTAATCTCCGAGCCAATGAGGATGCTCTCATCTGGTCTTTACTTAATCCATAACCCAGAAATCCTCAAATTATGTCATTTGTTCAATACAGACGAAATTAATTACTCTGGGAAATAGGCAACAAGTCGCATTTCTGATGCTCCTTATCGCGCAATCAGATCTGCAGCGCGCTCGGTGCAGCCGCAGTGGCAGCAGTGGGAGACGCCGAGCAGCATCAGCTCTAAACCTGTCACCAGGAGCCATGGGCTGGCTCCTACCGGGAGCTGGGGAGGCTCTGGGATCGCCAGGGATGCAGAGCCTGGGCAGCGATGGAGGTGCCGAGGAGCCTCCACCCAGGGCTTAACCCCCCCACCTCAGCCCCCTGCTCCTTCCCTATTTATTGCCCCTTACTGGGGTCGCAGACACAGCTTGCAGGGTTTCCTGGGGGACCCAGAGGGAAGGAGACCCCTGCAGCTCTCCCAGAGCCCTGTCCCCTTCCCTGGGCTCTGTCCCCTCAGGATGTGTCCCCCCAGCCCATGCCTGGAATGCAGCGAGGGGCAGGTCCCCATCGGGATGGATCAGAAGAGCTGGGCACGGAGTTACAGCGATTTACTCATTAATGGAGTCGTTGTGGGGACTTGCTGCTTGAGGCTGAGCGCAGCCAGGGAGCTTGTGGAGAGCTCTAAAGGTGATTCCCAAAGGTGTTGGAGCCACGCTCGCAGCCCAGGTGTGCTCCCTCCTCTTGGTGCTCTGCTGTGCCCATGGCCAGCGGCCCCAAGCATCCCACGGCACATCCCAGCAGGGTTTCGATGAGAGGCCCCAGCAGAGCAGGCTCAGGTGGCAGGAGGAGTCCCTGGGCTGGGCTGCCTGCACTGGGGGACCCCTCACCCCCTCTCCCTGGTCAGCTGGGGTGTTGTGGGGATCCCTGGCCCCTTCCTGAGGGTAAAGCTCTACTGTAAGTGGTTAAGGCAGGTATCAGCTCACACACAACTAACACAGAAAGAGCTGTTGTAACAAAAAATCCATGGTGGTTGTTTGTTGGTGATTTAAATGCGGACTCCGCAGGGTACATGCAAAGCCGACTTTTATTGTACAAAGCACATCTTAGATACTGTTCCAAAACTAGTAGTTCAACAAGCACAAACTTCAGCTTCTAGGATTACATCTTTAGCATCTCCAATGGCTACTGATTACAACCTCTTTGCCCAATCTCCTGTTAACTATCCTACTTTTGCCTCGCCTCATGCTCTTTATTTGTCTCCTGCTCTTTTGTTTTGCCCACTGCCAGACCTGGGGTACTCCCGTCTCCCCCAGGGCCCCACGCCAACAAAAGCCATCCTCCCTGTCCACATTCTGAATCCCCACAGTTGTTTGCTGAGATGAATTGCTGTAATGAATTGAAAAATATGACGAGCTGATCAAGGAAGCTATTGGGAGGTGTCAGGGCCCTCAGCCCAGCTCTGCAGCTCACCTGGGTCACCCAACACGGCAGAATCCTTCCAGAGAAGAGAAAAACGTGTTTTCTCTCTGTCCTGTCAATTTAAATAAATTACCTATTACATTAGCTGCACTTAAAACAAAGCAATGCCTCAGCTGCTCTAAAAACCTTGGTTTGCACCACGAATCCCATAATTGTCAGAGGTCCCCGTGCCAGGGGCTGTGAGGAGCTGTGGGGCTCGGGCTGTGTGTGTGGGGCAGTATTGGGGCACAGACCAGCTGCCCCCAGCGCTGCTGCCCTGGCCACAGCAGTGCAGGTGCCCTGGGGTACCTCACAGGTGAGCGCCCGGGCTGGCGTGGGCAGCCCAGTGCCAGCCTGGCAGCAGTGCCGAGGCTGGGCCGACTGCCGGGATCTGCCCACGCATCCCTGGGGATTGACACCTCGGAGCGCCCGGAGCCCCAGGGCAGGTGGGTGATTTGATGTTGGATCCCACCACCCCCGGTTTGCTTCTGCGAGTGGGTGAGCAGAGCCAGAGCCCTGCCCGGCGGGCAGAGTGGGATGGAGGCAGGGATGGGGACAAGTGGCAGGGATGGATGCAGGAAGCAGGCAGGAGGCGGAGATGCAGGCAGGGATGCAGGAATGGATGTAGGAAGCGGGGATGTGGGCAGGAACGTGGGCAGGGACCCCTGTGGGGAGCTGGGCAGGGCAGGATCCCAGAAGGCAGGGCAGATTTCAGGAGCAGCCTTTCAGACATGGCTGTTCCCTTTGTTTTTTTCCTGCTGAAACTGCTGCCTTGTGCAAAGCTGCTCGAGCTCCTCAGATAAATTAGCATCCAGGGGATTGTTTTCCTCTACATTTTGTGCAGTTGCATAAGAGGGAGGAACAGAGGAGCCCAAGGAGCAGATTGCTTTGTAGAAGCATGAAACAGCCACAGCCAGAGCTGCTGCCTCTCCTGCTGCCAGGGCTCAGCACCTTCAGCTGGATGAGGCTCCAGGGTAGGAGCTGGGTGTAGCTGGGGCCTCTGGGTCAGCGTGGGCAGAACAGGGAGACCAGGGGCTCTTCCCAGCATGGCTGGTCATCTCCGAGCTGCTCCCAGGTGTCCCAGTTCGCAGCACGGCTGTGCCCAGCAGCGGCAGTGCCTGCACACAGCCCAGCCCTGTCCCTTCTGCCCAGAGCAGGCTCCTGCCCACTGCTGCTGGTCTCTGCCTCTGCCTCCGAGGGGACTCAGAGGCCAAGGAACCTCCAGATACATCCATGTAGGAGCTCTGGGGGCTTCCCAGCGGGCACCATTCCCAGCACGAGGAGGAGGAGGAGGAGGAAGGTATCAGGTGTCCACTCAGCTGCCTCCCCCTGGCCTGACCCCTTTGGTTGTACCGATCGCCGTGTGAGGAGATGTGCCAGGTGATCAATGTACGCGAGCCCTGCCAGTGGAGGCACGGGCTGAGGGTTTGGTTTAACCCTCGCCGGGGCTCAGGGGCTCCCGCCCTGGTCCTGCTGGCTAGGCTGGGCTGCAGGTGGGTGGCTCCTGAACTGCATTATTCCCTGCTGAGCCTGGCCTATCCCATCCTGCCCAGCCTCTGCCTTTGGGTGACCTCCCTGCGGGATCTTCCTGTGCCTGAGCAGTGGGAGAGATGCTGATGGTCTCCCCGGCCCTTCCCGGATGGGTCCAGTCCAGTGTAGGCTTGGCTCAACCTCCCTGCACACCCCAGCACTGTTTCTTCACCTTCCCGTAAAACTCCAGAGAGGAGCTGGAAATGAGCAGGGGCAGGATGAAAGACCCGACGAGGCTCAAACTTGCAGGAGGGCGAAGACACTTGGGGAAGGGGGAGGGAGGGAAGGGGCTGCGGAGCTGCCGGGGATGCTGGGGAGATAAGCCGGGGGGAGGAGGGAGCTGCGGAGCGCCGGGGGAGCGTCGCTGGAAGTGCTTTCATAACCCTCAGGCAGAGTGATTTTCTGAGGCATAAGTGATGGAGGTAAATAGGATTATCTCACAAAAGGGACCAGTGAAATAATAAACATCCTCATCCAGCACCGCCCCGGTAAATGAGCGGGGGCGCGGGGGAGCGGCCCCGCTGCCCGGGAGGAGCCGTGCCGGAGGACGGGGCTGAACACGAGCCCTCGGCACGGGGGCTCGCTGCTTTTTGGGACCCGGCCCGGCTCACCTGCTCCTGTAAGTGCAAAGCCGCGTCCGCGCCGGCCTGAGCGGTGTTTCGGGGTGTTTTGGGGTGACGTGAGTCGATGTCCTGCAGAGGGCTCGGTGGGGTGTGCGCTCAGCAGCCTGCAGGGACCTGCGGGTGCCAGCGCCGAGGTGCTGGGGGTACCGGGGTGGGTGTGGGTGGCAAACGGCGAAGCAGCAGGTCCCAGGCTCGCACGGGGATGTGACCACGCGTGGGCGGAGTCAGCAGGTCCCCAGCCCGGATCCCTCGAGGGGAGGGACGCGGCCGCGCCCTGCCAGCAGCCCCGAGGGCTCTGCCCTCGCCTGCCGCGGCACTTTGTTCCCCTGTCCCAGAGCCCGCGGAGCGCCCGGCCCCGCTCCGCTGGCTCTGGCAGGGCCCTGCACGTGGAGTGGCGGCGGCAGGGCTGTGGGGAGGGGAGCAGGGCGCTGGGAGGCTCCTCCGGCGGACAGGGGACAGCAGCCCAGGTCTGACTGAGGGAAACGGGGATGGAGGGTGGCCGCAGGCAGGGGACACTGCCCCGCTGCCCAGGGGCTTCTGCGCTCCACGGGGATCTCCTCGGGACACTGCAGGACTGAAGGCACAAAAGTCTCCCTTGACTTTGTTACGGTGACAGACTGAGTCTCTGTCTTAGGTTGTAAAATA